>OMNM01010399.1:3948-19540 GCA_900302745.1 Parablennius parvicornis | reverse complement strand
CATTTCCTATTTCCTTTTCCAAGCTTTTTGTTTTTTAATCCCAAGAGACCGAATTATCTCCATGTAAGACCGCAAACTGATACATGAAGTTCACTCAGGCCAATTCATAACTTTTGTTAAAGGATACTTTGAAAGCTTCAAAACTCATGAGAAGTAACTTTAATAGTGTACCATGCTGCCGCACCAATAGTTTACATAAACAAGTAAACATTGAAAAAAATAATGCAGGACAAAGGTAAAGGGGATAAGACTAAATAAAAGTGGAGAAGAAGGGAAAACATAAAAGATATAAAGCACAATTAAATAATGAAAGGCCATAAATAAGTGCTGAAAGTGAGCATTTTTACAAAAAGTATAAAATGTATTTAAAAAATAGGAAGAGGCAAACAGAAAGGTCTTCAGCCATTTCATTCAAAAAAAGAACTCACAGTTTGAGTGGCTCTGTAGTTTTATGGGATTTATCCTCTATACTGCTCTATTTATCCCACTTAGGGTCTCAGGGTTAACAAGTCAATCCCAGATGACTATTGGTGAAGGCACGGATGTAGTGGAGATGCTGGACAGGTCTCTGGTCCATCACAAGGCAAACAGAGTCAAACAAAATTCACACTTATCGGCAACACAGTCCACAAATAACCTGAAACTTGTGTTTTAGGAAAACAACCATGAATTAAACCATTAAAAAAAAAGTGTCTGAGATGACTCAGTACCTCAGTATATAATAAACTGAATAAGTATTGATAAATTAGAACACATACTTCAGTATATATGCTTCCATGATCAATGCCATCAAAATGGTGAATTTCCTCAACACTGTAAACATGGGTAAACTGTGGGAAAACAACAGATTTTTCAGAGTAATGTGAAAGTTAAACTATTGAAATCTACCAATTCAAACAACATCCAACCTGAGTTTCTTGGTGCTGGCCAGTCCTGTTACATGGTTGCCAAAATACAGCAAAGGGAGAGGGAATATCTGGTGGGAAAATGAAGGCATGTAAAACATATTGGAGAATAGAAGCCATAACGGGACATACAGATAAGTTCATCAGAACGTCTTACTTTTATAAAAACGCTTCTGTCGAAATCCTGAAACTTTACTGTTTTGCTCATTTTGGCCGCATACAGAACAACAATAGTTGTGACCAGCTGAAAGAAACACATAGAAATGACTTTTTGTTTACAGATTAAAAACAAAACAAAACAAAACAAAACAAAACAAAACAAACAAACAAAAAAAGACCTGACGTACTTGTCCGATTCCCAGACACAGGTAGGACGGGAACCTGCAACACACCAACAGCATCAACCCTCCTTCAAATGTGATCAGATGTGATTATGAGACCCCTTCAGGTGTGAAGACCCCCCCCGGTGCTGGATGACAGCCCTGTTACACACGCCGCCTACCTGAAGCTCGTCAGCACGGTTTTATTCACCACGGTGATCAGGAACGAGCTGCATGCGTAAAACAGGGCGGCCAGCAGCTGTGACGGCCTGGAGTGCTCCACCTGCTCCTCACCCACGTCTGCTGACATCGTTGGATGAGGTTGAAAACACTTGTTGACTGTCTTAAAACAAAAACCCGTACATATGTGCAGAAAGTGGACAGATTGCTGGTTTCCTGTTAGTCACTGCAGAGCAGCTGAAGAGGAAGCCAGGCGGAGGGGCGGTCTCCAAACTATTGCATAATTCAGGAGGGGTCCAAAGTTTCCTTCCTTTTATTTTCAAAGTGCCTGGCTGCCCCGGCATTTGAATTCAACCCTCTAAAAACACGTGTTTTTGGCAAAGAGCGACTAAACATCACATAGAACACAGATAATAGACATAGTAATAAAACGTGTGGACTGAAGATAATGAAAGAGGAGGCTGCACTGGTGAAGTGTTTAGGTCTCTGGCTTCATCATGAGATTGCTTTGGGCTCTTCATGTGCATGCATTTTTCTCCGGGTACTCAGTTCTCTCACTCTGAATGGCTGGTCGTTGTGTGACTGTCTGTCTCTCTGTTTGCCCCAGTGCCCTGTCCGGTTTGTGCCCTGCATGCTCCCATAGTGAGAACTACATGAAGTAGAGAAGATGGATGAAATAGTGCAAATGACGGCTGAGGGGGTTTTTGCACGCCAGTTTTAATGTCGGTTTCGTGGAAGGAAATGGCTGCTTGTTGGTGGAAGCATTGTTTAAAAATGTATTTGTTGACATTTTAAAACAGGAGTGTTAAACAAAGCAGCCCACCACGACACCTGGCTTATGGAATGATACTGTAAAGTGTACAATTGAAATGTTAGCAGTGTTTTTGTATGTGTTTGTCGTCTTGCCTGCTATATCCTGATTCTTTCCCTCCTCTGGATCTTCCGTTATCACCTTCTCTCCCTCTTCCCTCTTCCCTCACTGTAACATAACCCATTCACAGGACCCTGGGACTTTCTCCTTTTTGTTTGTTTATCAATGTTTATCCTATTATTCTGTTCAATTATTCTATATGTGTGTCTGTCTATCATCCTTTGTTTTTAATGCTATATTTGATCAGGCCTTCCTTGTAAACAAAATCGTTTGGTCCCAACCAACTGCCTTGTAAAATAAAGGTTGAATAAAGATGTCTCTATGGGGAGTCGGTGGTGTGTTTAGGATGTGCTCCAGCAGCTTTTACACACAAGATGTTTGTAGTCCAGCTAAGTTCGGCTGAGATGAACAGTAAATACCAAGGAATTTTATGTGTCTCCAGAGGCTTCAGAGTGCTTCTGTCTAGTGCCATTTCCTTAGTCTTTGTAGTGTTGATGTCCTGGTTATTGTCAGAATGGCATAGATAGATAGATAGATTAGATATAGAGATATATAGATAGATATAGAGATAGATAGATTAGATATAGAGATAGACAGATACATAGATAGATATAGAGATAGATAGATTAGATATAGAGATGGATAGACAGATACATAGATACATATAGAGATAGATAGATTAGATATAGAGATAGATAGATAGATACATAGATAGAGATAGATAGATATAGAGATAGATAGATAGATTCATATTCGTTGAGCAAGAACACACAAGAAACAGGTTCTTGATTTAGAGCTTGAATAAAGCATACACTTTAGCAAACAATACATGTGGAATGTATATTTAGGTTATATCTTGTACACCTTTCCTGCATAAATCCAATGACTGAAGGTAACAACAAAAACAAGAAAACAGTGTTGGAATATATTGCAATTAAAATATTGATTAATAATGTACAAAGTCTGCTACTTTTGTCCTCATCAGTTCTCGACCAAAGAGCAGGTGGTTATCTCAGCTAAGTTAAATATTGTTATATAAAGAATAGTCATCATGATTCAGTAGGCGGCGAGGTCTCAGACAAAGATCCACATTTTAATGTAGTGTGCAGACATCAGCAGTCTGCCCAGGTACTTTAATGTGTTGTTATCTGTAGATAAGGCTGCATAGTGATATTTCTGCTGTTCAGACAAATATATGGATATGACAATTTAATTATGAATGATGTGACATGTTCAAATGCCTAAGCAGAGAGAAATTTGAGGATTATATGTTTTCATTATCCACTACTTGAGTAGCTGATCTTGTTTAGCAGGTGATTATATAAAATATTATATGAGCACGTTTCTGTCGTTTAAAGTACAGCTCTCCCCGAATCAAATACCATCAGATTTACTGACAGTGGGAGAATTTTGCTCCTTTTACAGAGTTTTGAAACACTAAATACTCGATTACAAATGTTACGCTATTTTTTATTTTCTTTTGTAGGGTTATAGGTGAAGATGTGTGACAACTGTGGAAATCATATACAGCACACTTAACTTCATAAATGTAACAGTTTGTCCACAAGATGGGGCTATAGCATCACTCTTGAAATGAGCCATACATTCATTTTACACCTGCTAAATCTGAGTAGAGTGTAGTGAGAGCTGGACCCTGTTGTCTTCTTCAAAAGCTCATTGTATTTATTAACCAACAACACAACAACCAAGTGGTGGTTTTAACCTGGGGCCAAATTCAGAATGACTTCTTTCGCTTCCCACGATTCAACATTTGGCTCCAGGCCAGTGAACTGGGTGCTGTGCTGACACCTCGACCTTTCATCAACAGCAAAGAAACAGCTTGACTCAAAAGCTGAGGGTGGGGATTTGGATATACTGCAGGATGAATCAAACTTTATTGACTCCCTCCCTTTTTTTAAATGAACATTGCTGAGACGGCTTGCCTTAAGAAAAACAAAACATGGATTGTAAATTAAGAATTTTATTTATTTATTTATTTTTTTATCAGGAAGAGTAGGACCACATTGCTGTTTAGGTGTGTGTGCTTTTAACTGGAAAGAACTCACTTGTTTCGAAAAAAAAATGTATGTGAACTATTTTTTTCCTTGTTTTCTTGCAAATTGAACATGTTTTAAGAGTACAGCAGCTTCCCCCTGGTGTAATGTAAGTAAGTTACTTCAGAATGAGTTTCCAGCAATGCAGAGATTTCCACAGTCACATAATAACACAACTCTGTTGTGATTGTGAAATATTAAACCAGTTCTTTGAAGGATTTTACCTGAATCAACAAAATTGATCTTGGTAATACCTGACAGCCTTATTTTCTTGTCAGGGCTGTAAAGTAAACAAGATTTTGAGGTAACCACAAAATTAACTTCCTTTGTTGGATTTTGTTTGCGTACTTTGGTTTTGCAGGGCTGTTTACTGCTTCTCATAATAACTGCTCAAAACGAATCCCTCGTAAAACGCCATTTGAGTGCAATGAGCCACAATAAGGTTTTAGGGAATTATGAGGTACCAGTACCTGCAGACTTATACCAGAAGATTAAACTACTGTTTTATGCAGGGTTTTTGTGTATGTCCGTTTTGCCATAATTGTGGTTCTATCTGACACCATATTGTCTGTTGTGTCATTCAATTATTTTTGTTGTACTTTCTGCCAGATGAAGGGCATTAAAAATCTAGTGCTCCAGTGGAAATACATGAGAAGTTCCTGGCAAATGTTTGCTGTGTGGTTCAAACCTCATTACAGTTAGGACCACCAACCTGCTGAAGAAACCTGCCCTGACTTGAATTCAGTCAAGTGAGAATGTATTTGTCAGCATTCAAAAGGCTGCGTGACTCAGAAGAAAAAACTGCAGGCGTTTTTTGACATTTCAGACAGTTAGTAATTCACTATCATAACATTGTGTGTTGGCATAGTCAGAATGTCAGCAAATTAAGGTATTTGGTCATGTTTCTAACGCAGTAGCAGACATTACAGGTAGGTGAGAAATGAGTCTTGAATTGATGCTAGTTTAACTGCAGCGCTGAATACTAACAATGAAAAAGTTTTAGGTTTAAAATCTGCTGCAGCCATTATGGCATTTTTCCCACCAATTCTGTGGTGGATGTAATGTGTTCTGGCAACAATGTAAAAATGTTTGGAAAAAAAGAAGCAGATGAATTGACATCTATTTACACTTCTATGATACTTTTTTAAGGTGCAAATTATGAAGTTTGTATATATAAGTATGTAAGTATATAACATATAAGTATGTAACTTATATGATGTATAAATTGACATTCATTAACTTTTTCCAATGAGGAAAGACAAAAACATTTGTATCAACAAACCACGTGAAATGAGAAAAACCAACAAATTGAATATAGGGCAAAAAAAAACAAATGCATTAACCAGCTCTTTCTCTCCTCAGGCAGCCAGTCATTGAAGAAAGCTGTCAGATAAAATATCTCATTGAAGGTTTTACAACTTGTTCCCTGTATCAGCTTGTCTATGTGTCATTAGCTCTCATTTGACGTGATATGGGTTTTGATCATAACAAGACCAAACACGGAGAGTCTAATTGGCATAAATTTGTTTTTAACTACCGAAATTTGTGTTTTCCAATGGTAAAGGGATTTAAGTTCGACAGCACCTTTTCAGGGATTTAACAGCACTCAAAGCACTTTACAATGCTGATCACATTCACCCAGTCACACAACAATT
The DNA here is from genome assembly GCA_900302745.1 of Parablennius parvicornis. Taxonomy (NCBI): domain Eukaryota; kingdom Metazoa; phylum Chordata; class Actinopteri; order Blenniiformes; family Blenniidae; genus Parablennius; species Parablennius parvicornis. The sequence continues at coordinate 13,555 of OMNM01010399.1, read as the reverse complement.
GAGGCTGCTGCCATGCAAGGCACTCTATCCATCCATTGGGAGCAGTTTGGGGATCAGTGTTGGGGAGATGGGGAATCAAACCTGCAACGGTCCGATTCAGAGACGACCACTATACCAACTCAGCCCGAGCTGCCCCAATCAGATTGTTTTGCATGTATTCGTTATCTATTGTTGGTACAGGTAGACTACGTGAAAAAAAAAAAAAAAAAAGATGTCCAATTTTGCACAATGTGATCTATTATCACTCGGGAAATTTCAAGCCAGAGACATAAAATTCAAAAGGTAATCTCTGATTGACATACAAAAAGCTGGCCCGTTGCTCACAGAAGTTGGCTGTGGATGTTTGGCTCTGTTTCTTATGTACTTTGATCCTGTGTCTCACACTTCCATCTATTGAAGTGAAACTACTGCTCATGTTGGAAGATATGGGAACTCCTAAGTTAAAGTATCTTTTTTTTTTTTTTTCCAAATAAGACACAGATTACATGTAACAACCAGGAAATTATTCTTATTCTGGGCAAAACCTGGCTCAATACAGGGTCATTTAGTCTATTTTGTTAGCTTCAGTTATGCAAGAGTGCTGCATGTACTTCTGTTCTCTTCCTTCCTTTGTGCACATGAGGGAAGCTTCTTTTTGTGAAAGTCCTCTTTTAATTGCATGCCTCTCCTTGTGGAAAACAGCACTCACAGGTCAAGGTAACTTGTAAGGGGCAGAACGTCTTCAAAGACATACGACCAAGACTAGTTGACCGGATTCAATTTGCTCTGAGATGCATCGTACCTGGTGAAATGAGCCTTTACGTTGAAAATTCATCCCATTGAATCTAGTTTCTTTTTTTTATTACTTAACTGTATCCAACCAAAAAGCTTGGGCTGGGATAAAACAATGACTTGTCTTTGGAACTTGATGCTGTATCTCAAAAGCTACTCAAAGAAGTTTCTAGCATCCACATCAATGCGACTTTTTGAATAACTTCAGCGAAGATTATTTTGCTTTGCATCTCAAACATCTTTTTATTGATATTTAATTTCGGAGTTGTTTAACTCGCTGTGTTATATCTGCAAATAAAAGCTGACATCACATACACAAAAGAACGTTTACTGGGATTTATTTTTTTATTCTGAAAGTACAAATGCAAAGGAAGAAACATTTACATCTTCAGTAAATCTTGGTTTGCCAGTTTGCAGTAATAGTCCATTGCACCCAAAACATATCTATTCAAAATATAATTAAACATAAGACTCTAATGCAGTTACTTATGTGTCAACAAGTAAGGAATGCTTTAATTTGCTGATACCACCGCACCTGCATGGTTCAGTTTGAGAAAAACGTAAAGAAAAGCAGAGGAAAAAGTAGTTTCATGTTTTGTTGGAAAAAATCTTTGAGGAATGAAAATACATGAATGAATTAAGAGTACTCATACATTGTATTACACACACAAAGTTACAGAGTAAGGGTAGTAGAGTTTCACTTTTAAGGAATTTTCAGGTTTTATGTAACCTACAACAAGGACCTTGATTAGATAAAAACCTCTCAAAAATGTTTTGTGGAAACATATTTCATGTTTATGAGGGGAGAGCTTATCTGCTCTATGTCTCAGCACCTAGGCCTGAGGCTGGCACGTCTCCTATAACGCTTGTCCAGGATTGGCTTTACGTTAATATGTCGGTTCTTCCTCCGGGACTGGTGATGTAGGCTGTGGATCAGGAAGGAAAGAAATCAGTTTTGTTATGCCATGTGAAGCAATATGACCTATGTTTATGAGAGGAGAGATTCTCCGCTCTATATGTCTTATTACTTCAGCCTGTGTTTGCAACGTTTTAAGTTCCCATCAAGCCTTCTCAAGGTGTTCTCTGTCTCAGGAGGTGCACAAATGGGTGTCTTGCGGTCCTTGAAATACAGTCTGGAAATCAACGAGGGGGGGAAAAAAATCAGTTATTCAGGCCTAAAATCATACTTTGAGTACATGTTATGAGTTACATCAGAGGTTTTAACTTGTGCGTAAACATGTGGAAGAAGTTTTTAGTTAAATTCTTTATTTCAGTGTCTTTTCCTATTATTAAGTTCAGACTGCGTAGATAATGAATAAATAATGTGAAAAATGCACTCTCAAAAATGCACTTTTGACTCATCGTTACTCACTTCACTGCGTCAATGGAACATTCAAAAGTTCCTGACTGCACATCCCATGATTCCACTTTCAGCAGCAATGATAGTGAGATTTCTTTCCTTGTTTTGACACAGCATTTTGGGATGCCAGCTGCAACGGGAGATTGGGATCAAGAGTGTAAATGAAAGAAAAAAATAGAAAAGTCAAAAGTTAGTAGTGTTTGAACAGAGAAAGGTAATCATAAATGCATGAAAACATAAACCATCTTCATTATGTTAATACTCTAAAGATATTTTCATTATGAACACTGAGCAAAAAATTGGTGTAGATGTCAATGCATTACTTTAAAAATGTATAAAAATACAAAGGTTTGTGCTGCACAATGTTGCAGAAACAGCAAAAGAGCATGCAGATGAGTTGAAATATTTGTAATATTTTTAATCAGTTGTGCTTTTAAGACGAAAGCACAACTGATTAAAATTAATACAAATTACATGGGCTAAATGAACCTTAGCATGGATTCCGTAACAAGAAACCAGAATGCAATCCTGACTATATTTATTTCTTTGTGCTCACAAAGAATCTTTGATGCACTTGCAACATTCACCTTAATAGACTCCATAGTATTCTTATTTAAAATTATGCACATTTTCAAATGCATGTGCCTTCTTGGTTTTAACCAGTATTTGCAGTGAGAGTGGGGTTCTTACCTTCAATAGAGGTAATGGACAAAGCAAAAAAACACACAATGGTAGACACTATTTTCAGATCCATGATGGCAGGAGAAACTGTGTGCAGGGAATTTGATCTTGTTTAAATACTGACACAGAAGATGTGCACACTCCCGAGTACCCTCCCACATGCATGAGTGACAAGTGTGTGAGAATGAGCTTTCACCAATCAGCTACTTTCCATTTGTGAGAGGATGCTGAGAATGTAGACAAGTAAAAAAACAACTGTGATGATAAACTAAGTTTGGGGCAAATTTTTAAGTACTTGTTTGGTTTGTTTTTTCTTTTTGCTCCAACTGTCCTGACTGGTTAACTGTGTAACACAGGTATGCTTCCATTAGACAGGCTCCAACAGGTTTAATAACCACTCTTCTAAAAAGGATCCTGATTGATTGATAGATACCGAATGAATGCACACAACACAAAAGCCATGGAACACAGGATTCAACGATTAAGATCAAATGGAAACGTAAACAAGGATCAGACATTAACTTTAGTGAGCTGATACAAGCCGAACAACAAGATCTGTTAATTGTCACCTCATCAAATGGTTTGGACATAGTTCTGTATGGCGCTGAAAGGTGGTGTAGGGTCACTTTAGCCTGACAGTGACATTGTCCCCGGTTTGATTTGGTTTAGGGACGATTCCTGTGCAGACTGAATTTTCTTTCGTTGTGTGTATGGGTTTTCTCGGCTATTACATCCACAGAGGCCATAGGAGTGTGCTCTGTGCAGGTACCTTCGCTCTGTTCCCTATCTGACGTCCTATCACACATCAATTAACACCATCAAGACATCTGGGAATTCTACACCCTACAAGCCACATGCACATAGATAATTGTACCTGACCTGCACATAATGGGGAACTATGCATCATATATAAATCTACGAATAATCTGCATAACATACCACTGTTTTCCTTTTCAAAGGTTTCCATTGTATTTTGTTTTGTTACTATATAAAGTCTATGCTTCTAGGCAATCTGACCAGCACAACTTGTGAGTTACCTCGGTACCCTTAAACATACTTCGATGTTAAAGAAAAAAAAAGAAAAAAAAGTGTATTATATATTCTCTAAAAGTGTATTGAAAAAAAATGCATATTGCTAAATGTAGACCTTAGGTTCAGCATTTAAATGAAAGATAATCAAGTTCAAGCCTCTCAATCACAAAAGAGTTGCCCTGCTCGAGAAACCCATGAGCAAGAAGACTGCATATTTTATCAGTGACTCTTAGAACAAGAAGCCATAGTTTAAAAGAAATAAAGTACTTTCAGGGAAAGGAGTTTCCTCCCATTTGGCAACATGCTTGACAACAGTTTTATGTCAAATGTTTATTCAGGTGTGGTTTTTCAAATCCCTCTCTCTTGTGCAATATACCTCAGCGTGCAAGCAATCAGTGTAATTACTCGAAGAAGAAGATAAAGGGAAAAAAAAAAACCAACGTTCCCTGCGGGACTTCCCAGCAGAACTGACAGAATGATTTGGTTTCACTTTAAACTGACAACGCTGATGATTTCGTATGAGCCAAACTACTAATGAGAACATTGGATTTTGATATTTGGCCAAAACTTTCGACATTTTTATGAAGAGTTATATCAACGTTATGTTATTCTTACCAGTATCAGTGTGACACCCATCAAACGCAGTAATTATTTTTCTTCAAATCAAATTAAAAAGATTTCATTTGGTCTTGAAAATGCATGGCTGCATTATAAAACATGTGTATCCATGTACATCAGCTGGGAATAATACACTTCTGTTCGACAATTAGGGCAGGTATTATAGAAACTGAGACATTTTATGAAAGATATGAAAATACTTTCCTGCTGGCTCACTGGGTATACTAAAGTTGATCAGTTTACCATCACAAATCCACCGTGGGGGAATACAACAGTAGTGCTATTCACTAGTGTTTTAGCTTCATGATAGGGGGCTGAATCTAACAGAACCATATCATCATGTGAATTTATATACATTTACAACTTGCATCACTTCTCCTTATAGGCCAGCGAGGGGCAACCGGATCCAAAGACAACTGAAATGCAACTATATCCAAGGTTAAAGTAATCAAAGGAAAGTTAAGATGCACCAAACTGATCTAAAAAAAACCCCAAAATCACTTAAGGTCTTGCTTCCAGTTCAAGTGGCTCTGGAAGCTTTTACCAACAAAATGTCATCACATACCGTTTTGGCAACAATATCAGCCTCAATCGTCACACATAAAGTGATATGATGATTAAAATGATTGAATTTTCACCTATGGCAGACTGGACATGTTGATACACTACATGCTTGGAGGCGATGAATGCACCCAGCAGTTTATGTGTTGTCGTGTTGGGACAGCGACTGCATGCCAGACGACTCAATAAAGCTTTTGTGTGCTGCACTAATGTGTCATTTCTCAGAAGCAAAAATCAAAACCTTTCTCTCATCCGTTTTCACTCTTTCACACACCCAAACTCACGCAAGCAGATCAACAGCATCAATGTCGGGCCCCGTAAGGACAAAATACAAAAGTCTTTTTTTGTTGTTGTTGTGATACATTCTGTATTGTTTCTCTTTTTTGTTCAATATATAACAATACTTCTACTGCACACAAAGTTACTCCTGAAGCGTTTTCATTCAGCTGTTTTACATACATGTCTGGAGCAAACTTTATCTTCAATCTTTTACTTATTTACAGTGATTTCTGCTGGATCTCATTCATTTCAATTGGAGCTTTGCTGTGTCCCCATTGGAGAATAAATTTAGTTTACAGTATGTGCATTAATATTTACATTGGGGTGCAAACAGGATATCTGCTTATCAGCTCCTCTCTTCCAGGATTTGTACATGGCTAATTGATTAACAAGTGGAAAGTCGGACTTCTCGTTTCTTTTTTGTTAGATTTAGAATCTTCTTGTGGAACGGAGATGGTCTTCATTGTCTGCTGCAGCTCCAGGCCCTGTGCAAGGTGGACTTCCAAAACGCACAGTATCAGTACTCATTCTGTTCTCTGGTGGCCACATGCAGCAGACGCAGCAGCAGTTCTGTAGGTGAGCTCCTTCCAGAGCTGTGGGCCACATCTGAGATCTTCACCTCACCCTGGCAGTCAGAGTCTACCACACAGCTCTCTGAGAGGGAGGAAAGAGGAAAGGATATGAAAGATAGAAAAAGGACTTGATCCAGTGGTGTCAATTGCAATAACCAGAATCTGAGAGTGCACAAAATTTACTCTTTCCAAATTTATCACCCTGATCAACAAATGGTTGTGGGAAAACTCAAGCAATTTCCACTCTTGATCAACAATGACTGTCAAACTGGCTTCAGTGAATGAGACAAAAGTATTAGCACAGACTGTACCCGAGTTGCAGCAAAGTCCGGTAGCAGCGCAGCGTCCTCCTTCAGATCCACAGGGTCTCCCTCCTGCCTGACAGGGAGTGAGCAGGTAGTTCTCCTCCACACAGTGAGCCGTTTCTGGGGAGCCCAGCAGGCAGCCGAGACCCTCCCCGCAGCAGATACTGGGGCCGTAGCAACGACCCCGGTCTCCAGGGCCACAGGACATGCACTACAAGAAGAAAACACATAAACATGTGTGAAATAAATAGGTATAAATAGAAATATATTCTGATGCTAAAGTTGTGATGCTATTGGATTCTGAAAGAAAAACATGCCTGAAAGAGGGGTATATTCAAACAACATGAGTGGTGAGTATCATTCTATAGGTGTTGGTCAATGTTTGATTGGTTTAATTTATTTTACCTGAGCATTTCTGTTGGATTTATTACATTGTTTTTTTTTTTACATGAAAACTAGAAGGTTAAAGGCTAAAAACAATAAATTCACCTGGAAAAGGAAACTTTTGTACAATATTGAAATGTTGGTGGCACAAAACCAATCAATACATAAATTGAAGTTTATGCTGATTGACAGAAATATTGTTTTAAGAAAAACACACAAGAGCTGACCTGCAACCTATTTTAATTTTCCAAAAAGAGGGACTTTTGAGAACAAAACGGATAAACCAGGATTGTTTTTTTTTTTATTCTTGCAATTATGTTTTAATTGTCCATTTCATTTTGCATAGGAACAGACTATAGAAAAACAAAAGCAGCTGTCAAGCAGAAAGCATTAAATCAAAGGGTTAGTCATCCAAACAAAGAGTAATGGTCCTCACCTGTCTGAGCCCGGTGTCTGGCAGCGCCCTTTTGCCTCCACGGGGGCAGTTCTGGATGTAACACGCGGAGGAGAGCGCGAGCAGTCCCAGGACGCACAGGGGGGACAAGGACTGAGGCATCGCTGCTGCTTTGGAGTGAGAGCCGCTGTATGACGGATCGCTCCGGTCATCCCTCACTTTATAAGCACATGGACGTGACATGACAAAGCCCATTGATATGTGACGTCAGTGTCGCACCGTCTTGCTCCCCACGCGCTCACGCGCCCGAAGGCCACCGGCGTGCGCACTGTGCGTGCGCGCCAAGAGGTCGCCTCGGATGTGGATCCGCATCAAATGAGTGCCATCTAACAAATCTACACTTAAAAAAACATCAGTGACAGCAGAAGATGTCTTTTCTGTATTCAGCACAGCGCCATGAGTTCACCTTCTAACTTTTTCTGAATAATTTGAGCCTCCGTGGCGGGAGAAGACACAAGAAAAGATGCCTCACACGAACAACTAATTGAATTTTGTGGACAACTAATTAGATTTAATACAATGAAGCGCAATTCACGATGATCATGCAGATGCATACACGTTTCTTTAATTATTTCGACTTCTGTCATGCGAAGACAGTTGAGGTGGCACCATGACCACCCCCAGGTCACTCAAATTATCCACCTGAAGCGACATCAAGCAATTTATCAGCTAAACAAAATTAACATTTCTAACGAGCATATTTAGTGTTGATTATTCAGTTGTATGCTCAGGTTCGCGTCTGTTCTATTAACTGTTGTGATGCTGATTAAGGAGTAAATAAGAACTGGTAAAACTGAGCAACAGAGGCAGCAGGTTAAGCTGCTTAATTGTCATCACAGCATTCAAGCCTGATCTCTCCACAGCTGTAATCTCACCATGAACTAAGCACAAAAAGTGAGAGTTTTTATTTTTTGTTTTGTTTTTGTTGGACACATCATTTCTTTGGGCTAAAGGTGATCATGACTTAAAGTGGACATGTTTCCAGTCCATCACATCCAGGGAATAAGCAGAGGGACAATCATAAACACCCACATTCACATTCACACAAACAATCCCATTAGAAAAAGAGAGGGCTTTTAATTCTAGGAGGGGAGGGGGAAGACGATCAGGCCTACGTCTTAAGTTTTTCCTGAATTATCAAAACACTTTCTATGAAAACGTTACATTGTTTTCATAAGCTGCATAATTCAAGTTCTTTTATCTCCTGGCAGATTTGTTACCAACATTGTCCTGCAGACTAACTTTAATTGAAATCCTGACTCCTCATTACACCTTGCAGTTCTGATTTATAGAAACCTTTCACCTAACGTACATCTTTGGACTGTTAGCATAAAACCAGAAGTGATACACAGATAATGAGAGAACCTGCAAACTGCACAGACAGCTCCTTTGTCGTTGTGAGGCGAGGGTGCAAACCACGAATGTGCAGCTCCTTATGTCATATATAAACAATTCCCACATTTGTAAGGAACATGCCTCCAAGGTATGAGTAATGGAGTTAAATATGTGGTTTGCACCCTTGTCAGATCAGCCATATCTAATATTCAGATGCCAAGCAGCTTTTTACATGTATGGTTCTTCCAGTTTATACTTTGAGTTTTTCAGATGTCAATGATCAAACAAGAGTCAGTACGTGACAAGCTGTTTGACATTGGAATCTTTTTCACTAATTCAAACCAATTTGATAATAATAATTTGAGCATAAAATAACCTAATTTATTTATTTTTTTACAAGACAACAAAAAAATGTTGCGTAAAGTCAATTGGTTCCTTTGACAAATAGATTCAAAGCACTTCAGTGTCACTGAAGTACTTTATCTATCACCTGGAGCTCAGACTGCGAGTCTTTATTTCAAATGCAGAACAACAGATTTTTGTCCTTGCTCCTACTGAGCGGATACGGGATCATGACCTTGGTTAAGCTTAATGTTGTCAGGGAAACCGACCAATAAATCATGGTGTTTGTGAAGCCTGGTAAATACTATTGGCTGACTTCTGACTGACTTCTCTTTGTTTAACCCTTTTGTGTACGATAAGTTTTGTGCTTGTGTTGACATTAGAGTGACTACATGGGCAATGACAATGCAGACTCTACTTAGAAACAGTAGAACACTCCTGAAACATTGAGAGAAGAGTGAAAGGACATAAAATATCTGACACATCTGAGTGAGAAATGGATAGCATTTCAATACCACACTAAATGACAGCTTTTAGCTGAACCACTTAGCGAAACAAGGACAAGATGAGTTTCTACAACTTCTTTTCATTCAATCTCAAGCTCACGTTTATCGTCTCTAGACGCCATAACAAATCGAGACCCACGAATGAGGACATGCAGAACTTGTCAGTTTTGTCACAATGGCAATCACTCTGGTTTCTCTCATTTCGTAAGTCTCCTCCATCCTCTTCCTGTGCATCCTCGGCACAATCTGCACAATCCAGGGTCAGTACAGACACAGCATATCCAAGGCTGCAAGCCACACTTCAGTGCTCAGTGAAAAGCCTAAGATAGGGTGAGGGGGTGGATGAGAAATTGAACAGGATTTTATGGATTTTTTTTTTTTTTTTTTTTTTTTTAATAACCTTTTTT
>OMNM01010395.1:2652-15425 GCA_900302745.1 Parablennius parvicornis | reverse complement strand
GTCAGATTGCAATATCAGCTCAGGTCTGTATTTACATCAAAATGCTTGTGGATGTGTTCATTCGCACATTGATCAGAGCAGATGTTTGCACTTCTTTGATGCGATATCTCTTCCTCAAGGCTGTGCCAGTTATATGAGATCAAACAGAAATATATACCCCTCCAGCATCAGTCTGTCTCAGCGCCCACATACTTTTCACCTTTCTTGAGTTGTCCACAGTTCAGAAATGTGTGGAAATATTGCTCTAATAAGTACATGGCTCTTATCAATATCTTGTGTATAACTGGCTGTTGGAAACCCTGCTGGTTACCATGGCGACATTGTGCCTCTACAAGTCTAAAAGCCTATGGTGATGCTTGTAATGAAGTACCACCCACCCGTGAATTTCAGTCTGGAAATTAAAGGTGTAGTGCCAGCATTTCCTCTCTGAGGGTGCTTGAAATCATTTTTCATCCACCCGATGGATAAGAGATAATGCCAGTTTAGGAGATGACCACGATACTGTAGTGTAGGGACACAAAACCAGAATATGGGTGCTGTGTAAGTTGATACCTGGTTTTGCTTTCAGGTTGGTTTCCAGATAAAGACACGGGTGCAAGAATTGGGCCATGGCTGTATCTACCTGGTCCAGAAGGCTGGAGCCTTGCAGCTCAGCCCCACTGACAGCTTCTCCAAGAGGGAGCTCATCGAGTGCGCCCGCGCAGTCACAGAGAAGGTAAGCTGTGTGGACACCCACCGTTACAGCAGCGTTTAACTCACACAGGCAAAGGTTTATTTTGAATAGGAATGTCATCATATTTTGATCTGTTTGTTATTTGAATATTGGGAACAACCTCAATGCATCATTAGCATTTTTATTAAAATGAATTCTCTTCTATGTGTGTGTATAGCTATTTTTAAAAAGGATTAACGATGAACTACTTGAAGCATTAGGAATGATTTGGTGTATTATAAGTGACGCAAGTTTTATTTTTAAATTCTTAATTATGATTTATTCTTTTTTTTTTCTTTTTTTTTATTTAAGTTGAGCCTCATTGATGAATATGGTTATATTTTCAGGGGGATAGTTTTACTGTCTTTTTCTTAGGCAGCAATTATTTGTGCTTTGCTGTATTAGTGTACCACTCATGAGAGCATGCTCTCCTGGCCACCCCTCACACTATGCACTTAGCAATAATACTAATGACTCTGGTGTTGTGACCCTGGCAGCTTGCAGCCATGCTGCTCACATATTTTCTCTCCACCCGGGGGTGATGATTTGATTCAGGGCTCATATCATACTCGAATAATTTGTATTCTCACTATCTCTGAAATGTGAAGCCAGTGCCTGTGCCTGGCTCATGAGGGATGAGCACACAGTCATGTTGAAGGGTGGTATGTGATTTGCAGCGTCAGGGTCATTGCTGTATTGTGATTGTACAGCAGACTCTAAATGACTGCATGTTGCACCCTTTACAGTATACTCAGTGAAACACATACCGAAAAAATTATATGATAGGATATACACAATGATGAATGGATTTGCTGTTGTGTATTTATACCACTATATTTTCTAATATAAATTAAATCTGATCAAAATACCATATCAACAAATATCACACATTTTTCACTTTTATTATACAATGTTTCTAAATTGTGACTCTAAACTCTAAAGTTCAAGTCTATGCACTTGTACTGCCCCACAATAATATGATATTAACAGATATAGCACAAAAGACCTGATTAGCACATATTCAACTAGATGTGATCTGTGATTCTTATTAGCTCTGTCTTGTAGGTATAGAGGCCAAATTAAAGATCCTAATATGGTCCTTTGTCCTATAACGCAATGATGTCAAACTCATTTCTGTCCAGACAACACCATTCAATCTCAATGGGTCAGGATCAGTAAAATGATGGCATAAAAACGTTCGAATACCAATTTTTTGGTGAACTTCAAATGTTGCCATTTGTTTTATGGCAAAGAAGTATAATTACATGATGAAAAAATTTACATTTATTTGAAAACTTTAAAAAATGTAATACAGAGTAAAATAAGAGCGGTTTTAACATTGCAATATCTTTAGCAATGCCTCATGGTGCAAAATACATTTGGAGGATTTTTGCAGGATTATTTTTTTTTTTAATAAACTCATCCTCACTTGTGGTTTTGATGATGATGATGATGATGATTCTTCAGTATTTCCAGGTATTTACCAGAAGGGATATCATGGTGCTGGTGTGAATTGTTTGAGGTTATGGGGAGCAAATGTACAAAATACTGTAACTATTGCAGCCTACTAGTAAATATCTGGAAACAGTATTTCAAATTCCATGTGCCACTCTGACAATGTTTAGGGGTAGCAAAACAATACCTCCTGAGTCTAAAGCATGATAATATCAAATGAGAATGTGACTCACTGGAGGGAAGGATTCTGTGATAAGAAGTGGTAAACAGATGCTCTAAGAAAATCGGTTAAACAATCAATAACTTTATAAAAATGCTAATGGAAGAGTTTTAGAGAATCTGGTCAAAACAGGTTGGGTGCATTGTTAGTTAATGTTCATTGTTATCTACAGTATAATGGAGCGGAAAAGAATAGAACAGCACATTTTTTTGATGCTGTTATTTAGGTTAAGTCTACATTATTTAAGACTTGTGTAGGTGTGATTTTTGTATTCAAATGTTGTGCAAACCTGGAGTATAATAAATCACCCTAACGAATTTAACTGAGAGAAAAAAAATCGGAGGCCATGGGTATTTTTGGCCATTTCACTCCCCTGCACATAGTGTTGGAAGAGCTTCTCTGTCTCACTGAGTGATTCATATGTTCCAGGTGTCCTTGGTACTGTCTGCACTGCAAGCGGGCAACAAAGGCACCCAGGCCTGCATCACCGCAGCCAGCGCCGTTTCAGGAATTATCGCTGACCTGGACACCACCATCATGTTTGCCTCTGCGGGAACGCTGAACCCTGAGAATGAGGAGTCCTTTGCTGATCACAGGTGACGTGGGCAAGCCGAGCCGAAATATGGTGTTAAATGACAAATTATCTTTAAAGATGTTACAAAAAGAGCAATAATATCAGATGCTAAAAAAATAGGTTATACGTTTTTAGAGTACTATGATGGACAAAATTGCATATTATATTTACTGTATTAAGATTTTAGCAGCATGAATGTTACACTGCTTCTTGTACTCCAGAGCTCCCTTTTTCTTTTGATGATTCACTCAGGGGAAGTGCATTTTGGCAATAAAGCTGAATACTGAGATGCAATTCACGTAATGACTTCAAATTGAATATCAGTCCTACAAAGCAAACATTTTCTTCAGAAAGCACAGAGCCAGCCTGCTCTCATATTGCTGGTACTTGAATGAGCGAGCTGAGCAGATTGTGACCCGTGTGTGTGTCTCGTTTCTCAGGGAAAGCATCTTGAAGACGGCCAAGACGCTGGTGGAGGACACCAAGCTGCTTGTTGCTGGAGCTGCATCCAGCCAGGAGAAACTGGCCCAGGCTGCTCAGTCTTCAGCCAAGACAATCACACAGCTCACCGAGGTGGTCAAACTGGGAGCAACCAGCATGGGCTCGGAGGACCCCGAGACACAGGTGATGAAAACCTCAATGCAGTCGTGCACGAAAGATGATCCTCTCCAGGTTTCCAATGTTGAACTGTGTTCTTTTTATTTCAGCTTAAATACGCTACTGTTTCCTGTTATCTTAATGCTACTTTCAGTCTCCTAATCTCTCGGTAGACCCCATGTTAGATTCTTTATATAATTGAAACTTCATCTGATACACGCTATGTGTATGCCTCTATCTCTGTCCTCCAATAACTCTGAGGTATCATGACTAGGTGGGAGCGATAAGGACTGCAGCGCTAAATCCTCTCCCCGGGGGAACGACTGATAAACCTATACTCTGACCATTGTGCCATATTGATTCTAACTTTATCCCCTCAGGTGGTTCTGATAAATGCAGTGCGAGATGTGGCCAAGGCTCTGGCCGAACTCATCGGTGCCACCAAATGTGCCGCCGGCAAACCAGCTGACGACCCGTCCATGTATCAGCTGAAGGGTGCCGCCAAGGTAAAAAAAAAAAAAAAAAAAAAAAAAAAAAAAGGCTGCGAAAAGATATTGATTTTCACCCCACAAGTCATTTCGATTCATCATTCAGCACACGCTTCCTCACAGACAAGATACTTCATGTAGATATGTGGTCTACTTATGCACCCTTGCTACTATTTCTGTTTATACTTTGATTCATCCAATAATAAAGCACAAAGCTTTTTTTGTACAAGGATTTGACGAATGCTATCACGGCAGGTAAGGTCTTTTTATTTATTTATTTTTTAGCTGTCTTATCACTTGAGATATACCATGTCCAAACATTTGTATGAATGAGATAAGGGGCTTGTGTACTTTACTGAGCGCTATCTGTATCTATACAACTGTGGAGTAACACAGGTAGTGTAGTCGTGTGCCTGCTATAATATCGTGAAGCTCAGCCTTATAATTCCAGAATACAAAGATAATGTGTGGGAACAACTTTAGCAATTGTACAGGGCAAGGGAGAAAGAGTACAATGGAAACAAGACACATAATAAAACATTTAAAAAGTGTAATGATATATGCATTGAAAATCCATAATGTAACTATTAAGTTAAACATTTCAAGAAAAGTCATAATTATTGCCCCAAAGACTAAATCAGATAAAAGATGTTTGGCCTTTTCTAATTGCCGATGTCGACTACACAAACTGAAGGATCGTGGTGTAAATTTTCAATATTCTTTATCACTGTCTCAGCTCCAAGTGTCACAATGAATATTAATTACAAAATTAGTTACACGAGCTGAAAATGCTTCAAAAATGAGAAGGACATTTTAACATTCGTTCATTATGATTTTCTACAATAAAGCAGCATTTGTGGATATCACTTTACAGTAAATTAGAAAGGCAGCCATTGCCATGGATGCTAAAACAGGTGTTATAAGAGCACATATCCAGAGGCTTAGAATGTTTTAGAAAATTGCACAATTATTTTTATCTGATGAACAAATTCAGGTCCAGTTACTTTTAATGCACCGAAGGCACTTTAACTTGTCAGCTGTTCATGTTGCTGCTAAGTCTATTTTAAATATATTCTGTTCGTTTCACCCACTTGTTTAGTGATGCTTTGGTTCATTTCTTTATATGAGCATCAGCAGTTTGTTTTATACTTCACTGACCAAAGAGCTAGCAAAGCAGTGAAAGTAGCTAAATTAAAACATTGTACTCTCAGTGTTGTGATTGTGTTTGGCAACAGACAGACTCATTGCTTGTGATCATTGCTGTGGACGATTTGCAGTCAATCTCCCTCGGTCAAAGTAGTTCATCAGTAACAGACATTCAAGTTCTTGATTTTGTCTTAAAAAGCTTGGCCTGATGTTTTGACCTTTTGCTCTCAAGCCACAACACCTTCTACACCCTGATAGTTCTGGAGGATACCCTTTTCCTTCAGAGCTGCCTTTGTTTTTATTGCCGATTCGATTACTTATGAAGCTTCTGAGAGATTTAAATTTGTGTTAGTATGATACCATCACACTGTTGAGAAATGTATTTCTCCTGTGCTTCTCAGACAGAAGCATCAAATAGTGCTTTACGCTCCATGCAAAACACAACATAGAGGAGGGATTGACTTCACTTAAAATGAGGACAAACAATAGAAATGAGAGTGTAATGTGACTGTGCATTAAAGAAGGATACAATTCATGTTCAGGATTGAGTCTTTAGCTGCTGCTTGAATAACTTCACAAAATTGGGTGCCTGTCGCTTCTACAGTCTATCACCACAGGTCTTACACTATATGCATGGTACTAAGAGCCATAGCAGTTACTGGACCTTGCAGCATGCTGAAGGCCAAACTTATCACAGCAATGTTATGGGTTTGAATATTTATGTGGAATTTGCATGTTTTCCCCATGGGTTTTTTCCCTGTTTCTCTTGCACATTAAAAAGAAATGCAAGGTGTGCTTAAATTGTCCATAGGTTTGATTTCTGGTGTATGAGCTTCTCTCACTGTTTGTCCTGTGATGGGCTGGTGACCTTTCCAGACTGTACTCTGTCTCTGACTATAGTTAGCTGGGATTGTCTCCATCCCCCCACCACCCTGAGGATTAAGCAGTATTGTAGATGAAAAGATGAATGGATACATGAATGGCTTAAGAAGCTGGACAAATGCATAAGGAGGCCATTTTAGAAAGGTTGACTCATTTTGATTTTATTAAAAAAAGAGTTTAGTACTATAATTTCATCTTGACAACATGAGACATTATCCTGCTGGATGTAGTCATGACGAGAAATAATAATAGCAATAACAATCAGCCAAGCTATAATCTGTTATTCATTTCTGTGCAAATTCCCTCAATTTCCAGACACTTGAGTGTCACCTTGTCTGCTTTATTATTTCACATGTTGTGCAGTTTGGAATTGTTTTCTCTGTTGTGAATGTTCGAGTTAGTGTTGCCTTCATGATTTTTTCAAGCTCTCAGGCCTTTTTGCAGCATATTGTCTTTAAGCCAATGAGAAGGTTACACACAGACATGCGATCTCACACACAAAACAATAACTCTAAGGTTAATTTTAGTTCCCAATCAACCTCAAACACACGTTTTTGGACTCTGAGGGAAAAAAAACCTCCAAGTTTAACTCACTTACCATGGGGTGAGCATGATTTATCTGTGATATTTGTTTTAACAACCCATCCAGGGCGTATAATACACCCATGTTCATGATGAATTTGCACCAGCCCATTATACTCTTAAGTTGGATATGGAAGATAGATGGATTGATTTTGTGACCATATATTTATTTACTTATCACACATACCACAGATGGCTTCTCTAACTGTTGCTAAGAGTTTTCTTTTGTTTTTTCCATCCAATTGGGATGAGGCCCACCCATGGACCGTTTTTTGACAGATTGTTTCTGTTCTTCCAACATATGGTGACCCCCAAATGGGACTCTCTCAAACCCTTGGTGATCATATTACTCAAATTCCAAGCCCAATAATGTACACTTTGTTGAAAGCAGAACAGAACAGGATGTGTCACAACCACTTGGAGAAATATGGAGAGATTTCTTTTTGTCCCAATTGACAACCATTAAATGGAGACCACTAACAAATCAGTGTTTATAAGCCTCACTTCATCTTTGCTTTCCTCCATGGTGAGTTAAACTTCAATGCATAAACCTTTCTAACACCATCATTCACTGTGAAGAAATCAGTAATTGAGCAAGAACTCTAAATAGTTTATTAATGTTTCTTGCTAAGGAGAAAGAGTGCCATCTCCTGGTTTAACAGAACGTCATCGTTGCACCCTTTCTGACAGGTCATGGTGACCAACGTCACGTCGCTTCTAAAAACAGTGAAGGCAGTTGAGGATGAAGCCACTCGTGGGACCCGGGCTCTGGAGGCTACCATTGAGTGCATCAAGCAGGAGCTCACGGTAAGAACACCTGACAGGCCAAATCTTGTCTTTGTGCTTTGTGGAGAATCCAATGATAAACCATAGATTCTCTGCAAAGCTGATTCAAAAAAGGGTCAGGGATATCTGTGTCTATTCTGAACAAAACAGGGCAGCTTTTTGTTCTTTTTTCCCTTTATTATCTGTCCAGCTCCATTCCTCCTCCCTTCCTCTCAGCCCCTGCAGGTTTCCCACAGCTCTTATCGGGGTCTGGATAGCAGACACAGCCAAATGGAGAAAGGAAAAGGATTTCAAGAGCTTGTTTTTTTCTCTCTCTTTCTGATTCATTTACTGTTATGTTCTTCAGAAAAACTCAAAAACTACAGTTGCAACCTAAGCCAGGTTCACAATTATACAGAAACCTACGTGAACACTCCCTGTCAACCTTAGCTGTTTATCCAGCTGTACATTGTTCATATACACTCTTCTTATTTTCCTCACTTAGCCCCAGTGAACAACCTGTGTTTGTATGTCATCATAATGTCAGGTGTTTCAGTCCAAGGACGTCCCAGACAAGTCCACTTCACCCGAGGAGTTCACCCGCATGACAAAAGGCATCACCCTGGCAACGGCCAAGGCAGTGGCCGCGGGAAACTCGGCTCAGCAGGAGGACGTGATTGCCACTGCCAACCTGAGCCGCAAAGCCATCACTGATATGCTTACTACCTGCAAGGTGCTTATCCACCTCACTCTGCCAAACCGGGCCTCGCACAAACAGCACCAGACTGCCAGGAAATATGTGATCTCAGCCTGCTGGGAGCAAATAATGAAGAGTCTAGTCTACTTCATGGCTGCTCCCGCTGGTAGTGACTCAGTCACTTTTCGAAGTTGTGCAGTGAAGCATCAGTCAGGATGTCCTTCAACAGCTGCCGAGCACTTGGAACAAGAAAAGATAGTCACCAGAGAGTTGCTATCTGTATGTTTTTTTTTTTTTAATCAGGACATCTCAAACAACAAATGATTAGTTTGAGTTCTTTCCAGCCGCACATGATACCCATGACAGGAAATGTATGTCCAGAAGTAAAATAATATAACAACACTGACTTCACCATTTTAACTTGCTCATCAAAGCCTTCTGGAAAAAAAAGTCCCTATTCCAGTGAGGCTCATTTTATGTCCTCTATTGAATTTCATATATACTATCTTTCTCTCATGCTTACAGCAAGCAGCACACCACCCTGAAGTGGGCGAAGAACTGAGGAACAAAGCTTTGCAGTATGGTTCTGAGTGCACCACCGGATACATCAACCTCCTGGAGCAAGTGCTGCAGGTTGGGAAAGAAGCAGTCACATGTCTCATGAATAAAGAATGAAAATACTATGTGTGGGTGTCTGTGTGTCTTGCACTATAGATGAGTGGGTTGTGATCTTTACAATTGCCAACTTTGGTTTATCACGTCTTATATATGAGAGTAAATCTTCTTAAGCGTGACTAATCATCCAGAGCTTCATGCCACATATCCCTCTCGACATTATCTTCTGCATCAGAATGAGCTGAAAACTGGATGAAATACGTGTGATGTTCTCCAGTATGAATATATCAGGAGTCAATACTATAATATAACAAATAACTGAAGAAACCTCAGTCCATGAATATTCTAAACTGCGTCATAGACTGAGAACACATTTGCTTCTATTTGCTCTTTTTATCCGGCACCTTGATTATTACTGTTTCTTCTAATGTGTTCTAGAAAATTACAAAACATGGTAATAACTATATTTCTGTCTGTTTGGCTTTACTGTCCAATGTACTGCTTCATATTTGTTTGTTTTTTCTGCTGGTATCTGAGTGTATACATGTCGATGTTCTTGTATTTTCAGGTGCTGCAGAAACCCACACCGGAGCAGAAGCAGCAGCTGGCTGTATACTCCAAGCATGTGGCAGCGTGTGTGACGGAGCTCGTCCAGACAGCTGAGGCCATGAAAGGTGAGGCCACACACACTGTCGATCACACAACGTGCAAAAGCTTCAGTTAAAAGCCTTAATCGCACATGTCCTGATTTTGGACTCGTAAGAAGATTTCATAAACCACATAACACATGGAAGTTATGTATGTTTCACTCTTCAAGTATTATTGAAGCTGTTTGGGAAGAAATATAATAGGAGGTTCGAAATACTTTTGTCATTGGAATAACTTTTCTTTTTTGTAATTTATACTTAATTTGTAAAATATTGAGTTATCTTCCAGTGTTGTCGCAGCAGTGATGCCACTTTAGGAAATACTTATTATTTTGTCCTATACTTTAAACAAAAAGAGTGAATATTATTATGGTGGCAATAAGGAGTATGGTAATACAGGACGAATTTCACCACAAAACAGCTTCACGTCCCCATAAGTATACATATAGTAAATGTTACTGGAGTATCATTTGCACACAATGTACAGTTTGGTGACGATAAGCAATTCAGGAGATAACTTTACTCTAGGGTGAAGTAAATTCAATGCTTGTTTTTGTGGGGGCAGGGGTTTTTGAGACACTGATTTCAATAAACTGTCATGTGAAAACCACAGTAAGACATAAAAGGCTCAGCATTATGAAAGTGGCACAGCTGCAAAAGCACAGGGAGCCCCATGAGGAGCCAACCCAATTTGATAAAATGTGAAAAAAAAAAAAAACAAAAAAAAAAACAACCATGACAGGATTGTGGAGATGTTAGAGATTAGTCAAAGGAGCCTTAATCCTCTTTTGCATGAAAAATATCATCGTGGCGTTGAGTCAGGCCACCAAACCTGTCTGCGTCCCTAATAAAGATGGGTCATGAAAATCACTTTAGAATATGAAATCATAGCAGAGAGGGATTGCCGTGCAGAGTGCTCTAAATTAAGCCCTGTAGTTTGGTTATGACACAAACACAATACAGTGATTCCTCGAGACGCTGCACTACTGCATCTGACAGCAGTAATAGATTGTGTTTGGATGAGAATTAGATTTCAGTGTATGGTCCGGGACACAGCGGGGCTATCCACTTCAACTCTCTAATGTCCCATGTGCTTTCTCCTTCTCTCTGCTCTGCTCTTTTCCTTGCTGGCTCAGATGGAGGTAAGTGAGCTTTGGTGTGTTTTGTTTCTCCAGATCACCTTTCACGGAGTCAGAAGGGGTAGAGAGTAAACGGCTCGGGGGTGGGGGTGCAGTACAGATTTCCCCAGAGCTCAACATAATCTATGAAAACATGGTTCCATCTGCTTTACCAAGCTGTTCCCAAACAGCTTCGTTTTACGGGCACTTAAAAACCTATAAAAAAAAAGGCAATGATCCATCAAATACGCATTTTGTCTAACTTTAGTTTGTCTTACTTACCTTTGAAAGATTGCCGTCACACTGTGAACAATTCAATTGTAAAGAAAGCGGAGATTTAGCGTCTCTGTTATGCATGAATGATGAGGACTGCATGAAAATAGACATGTGTTTGAGACATAACCAGGACCTTTTGCTACACAATGCAACATGTTATCACCAGATTGGTTTGTGCTCATCTTTTTTCAGTGAGTCTGTGATAATCATCCTATGATTAATAGGTTTCTGGACGTTTATTCTTCCATTCCAGGTTCAGATTGTGTGGACCCTGAAGACCCCACAGTCATTGCCGAGACTGAGCTTCTCGGAGCTGCAGCATCCATTGAAGCCGCAGCCAAGAAACTAGAGCAGCTGAAACCCAGGGCCAAACCCAAGGTATAAGCGCTCCGTTGCAACCCTTTACACCCACACAAAACCCACGCACTGCTTTTGGCCACTAATCAGCAGGGAAACGTGGGGTTGTTGGTGGGAGAAGGTGACACTGTCTTTGAAGTAACTGACTTGTTCCAGTTACTGAGCTGCTATCATGATATCATCAAAGGAGAAAATAAGCCACACACACACACAATGTTGACTCAGACAGCTGGTCCAGTGAGCTAACGCGCAAAACTTTCTTCAAAGGTACATTCTATCGTGGGTTACACTGCCAGGAGATGCATTTACACTGCTGGGACATTAAGCTTATGTTGGAATGATTTCAAAAGTTTGAGGAACTGTTGTGACCCTTTGTGAAAGAGAGGTTCTTTGTCTTGTTGAACTTATTTCCTTTGTTTATTGCAGTGTTCCTCAATTCCAAAAAAAACTGAGGAGGCTGTTTCAGCCTGTTACTCACCCTTACCAACACCACACACATGCTGCGGTATTGCCTAAGAAAACAGAAGAACTTTAATGCATTGTATGCTCAGAAAACTGTGATAAAAAAGTGACATATGATGAAGAGATTTGACGTTGTTCTGTGTGCAATACAGAATAGTGTTTGTGGTGTTCTCTGCATGATCATGTTTGTTGTTTCTGTCTCTGGAGACTGGATAGTTGGATCTTGGTGCTCTTCCTTCTGTTTGTTTAGTGCTTTCCTTGTTTTATGTACACGTGAATTTCGGCCCCCTCCCCACTCCTTCCTCTGTCTATTTGACATCTAAGAGCATATATTCAGGTTACCCCAGTTTTGAGGAAGCTCATATAATGCTCTGTCTCATACTATAATTCCACAGCTACAGACTGCATTTATGAGGATCTTTGTGTTTATGAAAGGGGATTAGTGGGTGAAAGGCTTTTTCTCTTTTAGATGCCAGTGTCTCCCTCTAGTGATCTATAAGGAAGCAACCCTCAACCTTTTAATCAAGAACCTCAGTAATTCACTTTTCATTTAGGACTATATCATACAATTTCATATATTCAGAAAGAAAAAAAAACAAAAAACTACACCATAACATAATCAGAAAACAGACCCTAATCTTTGGATTGTAATGGTGCCCTGAAGCCAGTGTGAACTGGAGGAGTTTAGTTTGGAAAGTTCACTTTTCTTGTTAAGAGCATTTATACAACAACTCACAAGTTGCCCCACAAAAACGACAGATAAATGACATCAAATCTACAATCTCTTATACAAGCCTACAAATGAAATACTTCCATTTAGACGTAGCTCAAATAATGACATCTGAATGTTTTCACTTTAACAGTGATATTGTATTACTATTACACCATTAGGTGCACCATTAGGAAATGTTATTTTTCATGCTGAAGCACAAATCCAGTCCCATTGAGCAAAATCACATTGGGACTTTTCGCACTTCCCAGTGTCTCATAAACCCACCAAACTGATGCTCTGCAATATTGAATAGATTTTTTTTTTTTTTTAAACTATAGTAGTTTTCTTGTTGGCCCAGACAAAACAACACACCTACACACCAGGTTTTCATATTCATACTTAAACCAATGTTAAAGTTTGATATATTTGTTTTTAAAACCGCCTGGATGTTCCTTCGCCCACCTCTTT
>OMNM01010373.1:12871-23815 GCA_900302745.1 Parablennius parvicornis | reverse complement strand
CAGTGGGCGGTAGATAATCTTCTTTGGAATTTAGTGTGGAAAGAAACATAATGCCAAAAGAAAAACACAGTAGAAATGGGGAGAGGCTCTCTCATCAGTCAGAGGTGGTGTTAGTGGAGATACTTCTTGGGGGTCGTCCAGATTCGGTACAATTAATCTGTATCCTGTGCCTGCGTACCAAGTTCCACCATAAAAACTCATCTTGTTTTTTCACTGTTCGCGTAACATTAATGTTCATCAACCAACTCTTGTGTGCCAAATCCAGCTGTTACTGTTTCTACAGCTGGTGACTCAATCTGTGTCTTACCAGCTGTACGGACTTTTAGACGGACAGACAGATGGATGATTTATTCATCCCGAAGGAAAATGCAACCGTGAGCGTCTCTCAATAATGAAATTAAGAAAATTATAATTGGAACTAAACTTTTTGTACGCAGATAAGGTAAAAAAAAATAAATGTGACACTACAGGTAGAAACAGTAAGGATTTTTTTTTAATTAAAAAGATTGGGTAAAATAAGTTAAGAAGAAAGTTGAGATGTTCTCTTCTTACAATGGAAAATTTAATAAAGGGGAGATCATAACTTACTCTTTCATTACATTAAAGTATTTTATCTTAATTGTGAAAGATATTAAGTTGCTGTCTATTGATGTATTTTGGTGATTTAGCACAAGTGGAGATAAAATGTTATCCTCTCTGTGATAATTATATATATCATGCACAGACCAGAGTGAGGTTGTATGTCTCTTCAACACAACCTTGGAAATCACATCCTGTTTATAAATGTTGACGAACAGAATCAGACAATAAAATAAGTAAACACGAAAATGTACGACAGAGCCATTGTGTTTGATTATCATGCACAGACAGTTTACTTTGATTCCTCTCCTATTACAAAGCTCTTAAAGTGTTTAACTGCATTTAAAAAGTGAGTCAAAGCTTTGCAGGCTAATGAAAGTTGAAATGCAGCAGCTGGATAATGAATCATTAACTGTTTACCGTGGAGGACGGGGGTTCGCTCTAAAATGGGCAGAATAGGCGAATTGTCTCGCAAACAATGAGTCACAACATTCGAAAATACTGCACAGTTCAAAATAATAACAACTGTCTTTCAGATAGCATATTCTATTGTGTGTGTGTATTAAACTGTATTGATCCTTTTGGGAAGGTTTAAGAATTTTAGCAGCACCACATAAAGAAATGGAAAAATATATGAAAGATTACTAAACAAATCCAAAACACGATCCACGTGGAAAACACATAAAAAGGGGATCTAAGGTATTAACTTTTTAATCAAGCCAATGACATTATGGACATTTCCTGCTTAATGTACTGCTGCTCTAAAGAAAAAGTCTCTAAAAACACCTGTTTGTTTACTTTAAACAGTATCCTTAATGCCTGAGTGACTAAAGTATTCAATTTTTTATTTATTTATTTATTTTTTATACAGAACCTGATTTCTCCCAGAAACATGTTTCGAATGTGTGTATGAGATGAGTGAAAGGAAGAAAACCGATAAGAGACAAAGAGCCTACGTGAGGAGGGGCACTGAGAAAAGGAGAAGAAGCAGAGATATTTACAGAAGTGGAAATGGAGAGAGGGGAGATAAGGAAGCGGAGGAACTGAGGGAAGAGTCGGAATAAAGAAAGCAGAGAACGGAGTGGGCTGGTGGATGGAAGCAGGGAGAGGGGAATAAGATCAAATAAAGGAGAGACGGCGAGGGAAAACAAGAAGTGAGAAGGAGAGGGAGAGGCTTCGTTGACACATAAAACAAAGATGAGACAACTACAGAGAGAGAAAGGGAGAGAAGGAGGAGAAGGGGAGAGAGAGAGAGAGAGGCTGTTACTGGAAAATGTAGATAGACACCTCGGAGAGAGAAAAGAAAGAAGAGAAGGGATTCAGTGTGTGGAGGGGCCAGCGAGGAGGAGGAGGAGGAGGAGGAAGACAGTGGAGGAGGTGGGAGGGGAAGAGCTAAAGAGGAGGGGAGTGAACGAAAGAGGCAAGGGAGGACCAGTACGAGAGGAGAGAGAGAGAGAGAGAGAGAGTGAGAGAGGCAGAGACGGAGCTCCACAGACAGAAGCAGCAGCGTGCCGACTTGCAGCATGCCGACTGACCATTGACGTTTTGCTGTTGGATTGAACACACATGCACAGGCAACACACACCCCTGAGGAGTGTATGAGACATGCCCAGGCTGCCGTCCATGGACACACACACACTGGCAGGGCACCAGAGAGGAAATACAGCGAACCCCCGAGCCTGAGGAGCCATGGAGAGCAGCATGTTCTTCGGTGAGTGTTTTTGTATTCACATGTGGCTTTTGCAGCTTTTAATCCTTAACATCAACCTTGCATGTCTTTGCACAACACTTCCATCGTGAACATGTGTCACGATCCTACTTTTTGAGGATGCTGGTAATGAGCAGCAGCAGCAGCAGCAGCAGAAGCACCGGTTCCCATTGAAGGAGTGTGAAGTTACACACCTCTGTTTGCTGCATGTGCTTCATCACAGTCAGATGCAGAGCATGAGTGCACCTCCCCTGCTAAATGTAAATGTACTTCATCAATTCTGCCTGTGACTTGTTCTGGGAACTGAAGAGAGTTTCTCACAAAAAAAAAAAAAAGAAAAAAGAAAAAAGAAACTGTTGAATGAACCTGCTCACCAGGTACACTCCCCCCCCTTGTGCTCGAGTGGCGGTTTGTCGGACTGGATCCCACACGACAGAGCTGCCGGGAATCCAACGTTGTTCAATGTTGCTGTTTAACCAGCTGGCAAGCCTGCAGGAATCCAAATAAGACAGGAGATGCCAGCCTCCAGAAGCACTTGATATTCTATGTTGGATATTTAGGGAAATCATAAGGATTGCCCCTTCTATTAGTCTTTTTTTTTTTTTTTTTTTTAATGAAAGGGACTGGAGGGGGCTTTGGAAGACTTAATGCGTGAGCGGCTTCTCGTCAAGTGCTCCTCTCACGACTGGCTTACAGTCACATCGGAGGAATAATTACACAGGGATCCAGACTTCTGAGGGAGTGATTTGTTAAATGAAAGACTCGATTTTTTTTTTTCTCATCCCGGGGATTAAGGCGATCTGAAGTTACAGAGCGTGGCTTGTAAGAGCGAGAAGGATTTTCTCTTGTTATGCCATACACACAGCGAGGGTGGAGGTAGGAAGGAAAGGGAGCTGTGAGCTTATAAATGAATAAGCTGTCAGGTGCACAGACAGCTTGGTCTCTTTTGAGATCCACTGCCGGTTTCGGTCAGGTGTGAAACTGCTGTAAAGCGAAGGGAAAATGAAAGTGGCGCAGGTCTACTTGGATGGCTGGCTTTTCAGTTTGGGCCCGTTTAACCCGCCGAATCACCACAAGTGACAAAGCTTCAACCAAAAGAGCAGCTCAGAGAGGCTTGTCGAGGCCGGAGAAGCTTGTTTTGTCTGCGTTCTCGTCCGGCAAAGTACTAAGAAGTATCTTATCTCTCCGGCTCAGCGTGAAAGAAAACAAAGGAGGAGTAAAGGTCAGCGTCTTTGCTCGGGATGGGCATCAGTTAAGCATTTGTGATTTGCAGTCCTGAGTGCACTGCACAGAGAAAATAGATTGTATCTCTTAAAAGATTAATAACGCTGTTTGTTCGCTGGCTGCTGCTTTGCTGCTGTTTAACTGGAACATGCTTTCGATTGAAGTCGTTCACGCAGAGCGGCGGATTCCGACTCGATTGCCTTTCAAACACGAGAATCGATATCAACGAACGCAAGCCGTCGTCTCGCGTACGTTTAAAAAGAAAAAGAGGGAGCAAATGAACTGTGACCGAACTGACTAATAGGTGTGGAGTGTGCGCTGCAGTCATACGCAGACTGTTAGCGTTGTAGTAGTAGAAGGCCAGGAGGAGGAACCATCCGGTGCGTCTGGAGTCGCGGTCGCCCTTTAGGAGCTCGCGAACATCTTTTTGGTTAACCTCAGATTACAGTGCACATGGGAAGTGATTGGTCGGAGCCAACAATCACAGGCAGGTGTGTTTATTAGTTAACTATGACAGCTGACGGAGCTAATCTGAGCTCCAAGACAAATACATACCACACGCTGGTTGGATTGATGGCATTTTTAAAAGGCTGCGGAGTTTACACAGTAAAAGGTTAATTAGAAAATCTGTGAGGGTGTAGCTTTCAAAATCCAAGAGTGTTTTAAGTTTAGCCTTTTGTACTCACTTTGTTGGTATTAATAGGGGTGAAATGATTTTATCCTCCCCTCTCGAAGGGAAGCACTGATCTCACAGCATGTTAAGGGTCAGAGAACACAATCAGCAAACTCCATGAAAACACAAAAGCGTTAATCACATCTGTAACGTCGTCAGCATATAAATGAGCTTCAGTGGCATTCAGATTTATCTAATAATTGGATTTATATTTGCCAAGGGGAAACGGACGGTCGTGCCGGAGCCGGCGTCTCATTTGTCCGCTCTTCGGCAGCGTTGGACGCTCAGCCTCTCTGAGCAGATCGTATCGGAGGATCCAGCAGGTCCTGGACAGTAAGAGGGGAGAAGCACAAGATGATTAATTATTAATGCTAGTCGGCGTCTTCCAGACATCATTTTTACCCTCAAATTAACTGCCGCTGGAGTGAGAAAGCTTGAGTCCACATACATGAATCCATCAGGAAGGGCAGTGTAAAGAACGGATACGTAGCACCCAGACATAACCCATCCAAAGAGCTGCATCATCAAACACGTTGTTCTAAAGAGAAGGAATAAACAAACGCCATTACCTAAAAACTTTCATCAATTCAGATCTTCTTCAAATGTTTCCAGAAGTTGGATCACATCTCAGTTCTACATCATTATGTTTGAAAAAAAAAAATAAAAAAAAATAATAAGCATCTCTGAGAAAAACCCCGGGCTCGTTGTGCGTCAACTGGTTTGTGCTTAATTTGATTCATTAGAATCAAGCTTAATAAAATAAACCCCTGGAGCATGGCAACCCGACTGACATGATAAAGTTGTCAAAGCGGCATTATGCTGATGTGTTTATGAAACCGGTTGAATGGCAAACCGCAATAAAACGTCTGATGATTTGTTTTATCGAGTCAAGTTTTTAATGATCGTTAACAGCATTTTAATGACGAAACGTGTGTGTGACTCCTCAGGCGCGGCGTGCAGCATATGTTGGATTTGGGTCAGTGGAAACACGGATGAAGCTGCAGAGATGTTTCTTGCAGGCCTCGCAAAAAAAAA
Source organism: Parablennius parvicornis (assembly GCA_900302745.1). Taxonomy (NCBI): domain Eukaryota; kingdom Metazoa; phylum Chordata; class Actinopteri; order Blenniiformes; family Blenniidae; genus Parablennius; species Parablennius parvicornis. The sequence goes on along the minus strand of OMNM01010373.1, from coordinate 18,596 downwards.
ATCTCAGGCCTTGTTTACACGACAACGGTGCTCGGAGCCACTGAAAATGCAACTTTGCGACAACGGCTTCCAAAGAAAATGCGACATCTCAGTGGAAATGGGGAAAAGTTTTTGAAAATGCTCTGAATTTTGAATACATTTGAATACTCTTGTTTGCACATGACTGTATTAGTCATAATTGATCACCTACAACATGCATGAAAACAAAGCGCAGCCTGTTGTGTGAGAGCTGATCTTTATTTATTAAAAAGTAGATTTTTTTTTGAAAAATTAAATCAGTTTCTTGCTCACAATTATGATACAAGTTATTGCTATTGATTGAACTGCTGTTTTCATGATGGCAACTGCACTATAATACCTATGCGCCAAGATTCATTTTGACTTCAGTACTTTGCTTAAACTAAACTTCTTTAATCAAGCAAAATTGACAAAGTACAGATTCTAAAATGAAATATATTAATGAAATAAATATATGCACCTTTAGTAAACTAAAGAATGTGAGATTACACCTCCACCAGTACATCTACCACTGTATTTTATAGTTTAAATCCTGTAGATACACATGAACTACTCCATTAAGCTCCGTTTTGGTCTCCACCACCTGCAAACTTTGAGAAAAAGGTGAGAAAAGTTGTACTCCACCCAAATTTCTCCCAGCAATTCCCATCACGCTCTGAACTAATAAAGACCAGACAGATATATGAAAACCCAAAAGCATCCAAATTCATTTGTGTCGTAATGAAGTGAGCTAAGATGAACGTATTATTGTGTTTGTTTGAGACCAGAGAGTTCGGGCTCTAATAAAACTGTAAAACAAAGTGTTGAAAGATGGTACAATTTTCTTGATGATCTTCCCATTATATATATATATATTTTTTTATCTTTACTCTCCTGGGTGGTTGATTATGAAGTTTCGAGGGAATTTCAGTTCATACTTAAAGTATTTGGCGTGCCATTTTCTTTTTGCGCTCTATAAATTAAATTGAATAGAATTTAGAAAAAGCCAAGGATGTGCTCTTTGAAATACAATATAAGAGTAACTCAGTGGAAACAGTGGAAAGCAGAGGATTAGAGGTTGGTTTTATAATAATTTTTGAAGGCAAAAAAAAACAAAAAAACAAAAACAAGGCTTCATTTTCCTTGACCAGTTATGTCAAACGCATTTTAGTTCAGGAGCCTCATGCAGCCCAATTTCATCTGGAGTGGGCTGGACCGGTAAAATAAAGCCAAAATAACCTTTAAATAACCATTTTTATGAAATCTGGTGTAAAATACAATGAAAACTTCTCCTATCACTGCTGCATTATCAGCGTTTTCACAAATTCACATTGACAGCATGACTCTGAAGCTAATGTTAGGTAGTTGTCTTTCATTGCAGCATCACTGATATCTAAGCCCGGGTCTCAGTGTTGCATCCACTACTCTTATGGAATTTGTAATAGAATTTAAAAATACTTTTTTTAATGTAATTTGATATTTTACAATTTACTTGGTGGTTTGGTCAGATTTTAGCCACTCGTGGGCCAGTTTTGGCTCACGGGCCTTTTGTTTGACAGCTCTGATTTACACTTAGTTTTTTAGTAGCGCAGTTTTAAGATCCAGTCTGTTTCTTTTTTTACGACATCTGAAATCCATCTTGGGCATCTAAGCTTAGTCTCACTATTTGCAGAATGGCTGCATTGCCTATAAACAATTTCTTCCAGCACAAACAGGAACCTCCTCAGATTCTCGCACATGCTGTCCGTTTCCTTGCACGCACGAGGTCGGCAGAGCTCTGACCACAGCACATTTTATGCGTTCTTATTAGGATTTGTGCTGGTTCCAGGTTTGTTGTTTGAGAGCGAAATAAGCACTCTGCACATTGCTGTCTGGCCCAAATCAAAAATGTGTGGTCTGATTTTTTACATAGGCAATCATTTCACGACCCCGACCACTTATGAAGCTCACATTTAGCGAAGGCATGCTCGGTGTCAGCGGCTGCATTAGGAGCTTTCGGTGAAGAGACTTCCCCTCACTGTGTAAACAGTTCAGCATTGGAGAGATTGTTTGGAGGGGTACCATGCATATAATCAGACTTCTTATTCCGCCGACCTTCAGGATTTTATTTGTTTGGCTCCGGCTTGTTTTTGATTTGTTTGTTTTGAATATATCAACAAATGCCCCTGACAGGGAAAATGTACCCAGCATGGACCAGGCTGGAGACAAAACCCGAGAAGTCCTTGTCCGCGGCTCCCGCGGTTGGTCACGCACTCTCCCGCTAGTTATTTTAATGACGCTGACCCGCTGACCTCTCGACGTGGAGCCGCTCTCCTGAGTGACTCTAATGCCGAGTCGGCGGCGCTGTCAGCTGAAGAGACTCAGAGCGCTTCGCTGGCACTGTCGAAATTTAGAAACTGTCACCATAATCCAAATATTAACATTCGGAGCTGAACTAAAGTTAAATATTGACAGACTTTTACAAAGTGATAATCATGCGTGGCATCTGCGTTTGCCCGTTGCTGGGTTTTTTTTGGGGGTTTTTTTTTCGTCTCTGTGCAGGAGGACTGGGAAGTCAGTCAGACGCTCAGAGCTCGGGGTTAAAGTTCAGTTTACTAGCAGTGGACTCTTTTACCCCTTTCAGCCTTATAATTTCCTCCTCGGCTGGTGGTGACAGATGCTGCAGGCTGGAATGTGTATTTGTTTGGGCATGTTGGCCGGATTGTTGCATTACCTTTCACAACAAAGGGCCTGATTCACTGAGATCCTGCATGCTCCTGCAAACAGATTACGCTTTTTATTTGGGTGCCTTTACAGGCGATTTGCTAAAAATAACACAGCGGGTGATACGGTGCACCAACGGGAGGATCTAAATTGCATATTTTAGAATTTGATTACATAAGAAAGGTCTGCTGGTATCGCTTCCATATTCATGTGCTTATCTTCACCATGAAGTCACCGAGTGAGCTAAAAACATGTTGGTGGAGGAGGTTAACCAACATGTCGGCACACAACAGCAAATAAATCACGATTTTACAAAATGAAAACTTAATATAGGACAGAGGCGTCAAACATATTTCAGTTGAAGGGGCCACATAGTTTCATCTGGAATGGACCGGACTGGTAAAATAGTGTCATGATAGCCTTTAAATTTAAATTTCAAAGTTTTTCTTTAGAGTATATGTGATGAACATGTTGTTATTTTCCCCCCAAAAAAACAAACAATTTCAAAAAATCACTACAATCTCAACATAATGCCAATTTGAATGAAACTCTCTGGTGCAAAATAAAGTGAAAATGTCCTGAAAACTTTTTCTGTAAATGTTGCATTATGAGTGTTTTTACAAACTCACCCTGACAGCATGGCTTTAAGGCTAGTGCAAGTTCGCTAGCTGTTGTGACAACATCACTGATAACTCAGGACGGGTCTCAGTGGTGTGTTGTCCGCCACTCTTAAGAAATTTCCTTGGAAAAAAATAAAAAATCCATGTTTTCTTTCCAATTTTTACAATTTGCTGGGTATTTCAATGAGCTGGATTGGAGTCTCTCGCAGGCCAGTTTTGGTCCACGAGCCAAATGTTTGAAAACTGTGGTTTAAGATATCGTCTGTCAAAAAGCCAGAACATAATCTCAAATAAAAGTAATGGGGGGGGGGCCAGCTGAAAAAATGCTTGCTCCGTCCATCTTTTCAAAAGTCTATAACAGGACAAACATGTTTCATGTCGTAAATCTTGCTGAACACATTCAATTAGCATGTCGTTCCAGTATTATTGTGCAGTCTAATCTGTCATTCTATATTTATGGAGACACGTGAGGAATCAACAGATCTGACCTTTACTTAGTAGACCAGCTTCCTCGTGAGCGTGTGCACAAGCTCCAGTAGATCAGTCTCAGGGAATCACTATATATTTGTCTGCTGGAGATTTAGGGATGTGCATAACTTTAGCAAACTTTTAAATTGGTAATTAGCGGAGTTTACAAGAGCGGCTCTATAGTACATTAAACTTTTTGTTGCCCTTTTTTCTGGTTCAACCGCGAGAGCTACAACTAATTCATTCAGTGTTTCGCCACAGAGGCCGCGTGACTCCACTCTGTGTTCCACATTGTTGCTGGGCCACTCTGCCACTGAGTGTCTGGCCCAAAAGCTCGACAATTATTACAGATCAGCTGAATTTAAATCACAATATTTTTATAATCTTTGGACGTTTTGTCTTCCACCACTGTGGAATCGAGTTTTCCAGGGGCTTGCATTTATGCCATCTGTATGTGTATTTGTTTGTGAGTGAGTGGGAGCGCAATTTGATCTGTGATGGAAAGCATATGCGACTGCCCCGTGTTTGTCGGAGGGCCGAAGTATAAAGATCTCGATTCATTGCAATTTGTTAAAATATTCGATGTAATTATAGGCAGACTGACTCACTCAGTGAAGATTTTTAAAAAAAAAATCAAAACGGGGAGAGAGAGAGGGAGAGAGAAAGAGAGAGAGATTGACACTTGTGGTTTGGAGTGAAATTCTTCTGTGATTGGATCAGTTGCTGTAAAATTTGTTTTAGGCTCTGATAATCCCCCACTCTGCAGGAGCTGCAACAGCTTTGGTGATCGCTTTACTTCTCTCGGAGTGCCTCCATCAGGGCTTCGTTTTATTTTGACTGATACTTCTGGTTTCCTCATAAAACATCTGCAGAAAAAGTAACACAACCCCAAATACGAACGTGTTAACATGCTGACGTAACGTTTTCAGCTTTTTGGAACAATCAAGATGAAGATCTTATAGGCGATTCATGGATTGCATACTTTCATCTTCACTAATCCATAAATAAAGCAAGTCATTCTTTTCTACCTGGAAGTCAACTCAGCCACACTAATGCTGCAATTATGCAACTGGGATCATTACCAGTATGTAAGGTCCCATTTCCCAGTGTTCATTAAAACAAACAAGCGAAGTGGTCGCCCGCAGCAGTGCCGCTTTATTGCCGCTTCATCGCATCAATCAACCAGGACGGGGACGATATGAAGCTCAAGAGGAACAATTTAGGTGCAATTAAATTCCACGCATTTGTTGTACAGCTGGTTAAATATTCAACAACTATCACAAGCGCTCTACGGCTCGTGTTGGTAACTAACGACAAGCTTGTTTCAATAACATAGAAAGAAGGAAAGTTGTTGTTCATGCCCAGAATGAGCAAAAATCAAGTGAGCAGAACTTATTTGTGTGCAACTTCAATACCTTTTTTTTTTTTTTTGTCTTAGATTTCTTAAAACTGCCACCTTGTTGAGTAATTTGCATCTGGGACTTGTCATAAAGCTCCCATCTTCCCAGTGGGAAACTCTTAAGTTTGACAACTTGTAGGTGGAGCTTTAACCACCTTCCACTAACTCATTCCAAATTGTGAATCGGCAACCTTTTGTAGACACGTATTTTTTTTCTGTTGTGCAATTTTAGAAACAGAAAATCCAGTTTAGATGCATTTTTCCACTCATGAAGCACATAATACAGCGTGAATGTCTCTGTCTCTTTTTTTTTTCTTCCTCATTTCACTTTTAGTATTTCATATTATGCAAAAAAATTTGGAAGCTTTGACCAAAACCACCATGTTTGGTAACTCAGACCAGCTTTTGAGAGCGGCGTGAAAATTCACACTTTCCAAGTGGGAACTTCACAGTATGATGGTGTTTAATTTTCCCACCAGAAAAGCAGAAACATTCTCACCTCCCACCTTTTTTTTTTTTTTTTTTTTTAAAGGACTTT
>OMNM01010369.1:64268-75223 GCA_900302745.1 Parablennius parvicornis | reverse complement strand
GGGGGGGGGGGGGGTCAAAGGTCTTGCGCAGGGACACAGTGATGACCTGTCCACACATTGACACATTGAACCTGTGAACTCCCCATCCTAAGTACAGCTACATGCATCTCAAATAACTTCCCAACAAACAGAGGTTGTTGTCACCGTCTTCATAATCTCCTGATAGAAGACTGGATTGACTTTGGACGTGATAACTTTTAGTGAACCAACAGTTGCTGGTGACATCATTGTGCTTAGAGTCTGCAATCTACTTCAAAACTGCAGGACAGCTTTGCAAAAATGAAAAACTAAAAAAGTTAAATAAAACCTGACTCCTCTGCTAATGTGGCTTTGGTGGCTCAGCAAACTGTTTCTGACTGTTTCAGTTTCAGGTCAGACACTTTTGATGATGCTTCTGGGTCAACATTGGAAAAATACACAGAAATACATGTTTAGTTCATGTGTGTGATGGCTGTGTGGTGTGATAGATGATTACCTTTTTTATGTATTCTAATCTTAGATGAACAACAGGTTCTTGGGTCGCTTCTACTAGTTAACTATATTATGACAAATAATCATTGGTTTTCACTGCCACTCAGTGGTCATATGGTCACACTGCAGGTGGAAGTTAGATTTCAAGTTACGTACAAAGTAATGATTTGAGAACGTTCACTAATCTATATAACAGTGACTATAATATTATTATGTAGTGTCATCACATTTCTGGCAAAAGCCATTGTTTAGCAAATAAAAATAAAATGAATGTATTATTCTATGATCCATATAAATCTAAACAACAAATTGTGACACTGTGAACTGAAATGTATATCAGATTTTTCTTTTTTTATTCAATTAGATTTTCTGATGCAGCTAAATATAAATGCTCCTAATTACGATTATAAATATCCAACGTTTTAAAACGGGCTGGTTATTTTTGTAAACACTTTGGATATGTCTATATAAGCAATAAACTGTTCAAACATTTTTATTCTTCATTCTCTTTAGGCAGATCCCTTCAGGTGTTAGCATCATCTGCCCGGTCTGCTGTTACACCAACCATCTCCATGTCCTCCTTCATCGTGAATCTTCTCTGAGGTCTTTTTTTTCTCTTTCTGCCTTTTATGATAAATTTTCTCCCTTTGTATAATCAGACCACAGCACATGTCCAGATCACCTCAACCTGGCCATTCTAACAATATCTCCAAACTGTCCAAATGTATCTGCCCCTCAGTTCTGATCATGTCTCAGTATCTTTATCTCCGTAACCTCCAGGTCAGCCTCCACTTTTGTAAACAGCTGGAATTCATGTATCATTGCAGGAATCACTGTGAACTGAGTGTTTCTTAGTTTTGATTTTGTGGTATTATCTCTGTACTATTATAGTATTATACTGCAGCAGTTTCCTTTTTTTGAAGATGAAATTTCGTCCAGATTGCGTTTAATTTGCGATCATGCTACCCACGTGGTCTTCGAAGCCACGCACACAAAGAAAACTTTCACAACGTTAAGAGACTGTCCTCCTCCATTTCGCCACTGAGCTCGAAACAGTAAACCATTCGCGGAAAAAACAGAGGCCGGCCCTTGGTCAGATTACGTTTTAATCTCTGATTGGCTACAATAAAGAAGTCACTTCCGAATCTTCGCGTATTGGAAGAAACCGACGCGCCAAACGTCACGTGGTGTCACTTTTCGCGCGAATCTGCGTTCCGCTGGTGTCTTGCTGTCGTCGTGTGTTTGAAGGAGGAACTGTCCCGCACGGTGAATCTACTCAACTTTTCGGAGAGTTTCCTGCAGACTCACAGCGTCTCAGCATGGATGTTGCCACAGCCAACGCGGAGAATGCCGGGGTGATGGTGAAGGACGACTTGGCGGAAAAATGCCAGAAGTTATTCCAGGCTTTCTTGGAGGAGTGAGTCAACCCGCAGCATCGTGCTTTGTTGTTCCAAAGAGATTGATACAACTTATTCATATAGCTGACGGATTCGTCTTTTATCGTCTCGTGTCATCTTTTCCTTCTGGATTTTGTATCTTTGTGCAGGTTTCAAACCGCAGATGGAGAGGTGAAGTATGTCCGGGAGGCCGAGGAGCTGATCAGGCCGGAACGAAACACCCTGCTGGTGAGCTTCACAGACCTGGAGGGCTTCAACCAGGAGCTGGCCACCACCATCCAGGAGATGTACTACAGGTGAGTTAAAGCTCAGAGGCAGGAAGTCTGCAGCACTGAGGTTTTGAGGATCTGCTCTCTTGTGACTTGGACTTGTGAGTTTCTTTCCTGTACGTCACCATGAAGGTCTCTGTGCTTTCAGAGTGTATCCCTACCTGTGTCGAGCAGTGCGAAACTTTGCCCGGGATCATGGAAATGTTCCTCTTAACAAAGAATTCTACGTTGCCATTGAGGATCTGCCCACAAGACACAAGTAAGACGGTCAACAGGCTGCATGCAGGTGCAGAAATTTAACATGCACTTATGATCCTGCAAGGTTTTACTTAATTTATTCCCCACTCACTCTAAAGGCAACTTTATCATCTGACATGCTTGCAGAATCCAGTGACAAACAAATCAGATTCAACCAAGTACATGCAAGCCATGTAAAATCTTACCTTAATCCTTACATATCCACTTAGACTCATTCCGACAAGATGCAGCAGATCTTTTTATTTCATGAACACACAAGGCCAGAACAAGAATACCAGCTGTTTTTTATTTATAGAGTAAACCGACCAAGAAGGTAGTATTCAGTTCTTTAAAAAAATCCAACAATAAGTATATTCGGACATAATTCAACACATAACTTAACATGCACATTCTGAGTCAACGAACAGATATATTAAGACAAACATAAAACATTAAGATAATACTTACTTCCAATGCAATTCATTTTACCACGAGAGGGAACACAGTTTGAGAATCATTGTTCCAGATATTTATAAAATTAGGAAAATTATAAAACAAAGAAAACATGGAAATACAACATTGCAGGGAAGATTCAGACATGAGCTTCTCTGTACTGCCAAAGATGAATGTTATTACAGAACAATAGCCAGATGTTTAAAGTTGATGTAGATGAAGGTTTGCAGACCCACTGGAGATGTGAAATAGATGCATCTTTTCCCCAAGATTTGTCTGGGTCAGACCATCATTTTAGGAAGTGCTCTCCTCAAACCCTGCATCAACCACATCAGTGCCTGTCACTACATTAGGCCTGTCACTATATCAGGCCTGACCGGGTGGAATCATGTCAGGACATGCTGGCACTGCATCTTTATTGTAACTTCACTGTTGCATGTTCTTCACTTTAATTTCTTCCAGGATTCGTGAGCTGTCCTCTATGCGCATCGGCACCCTGGTGAGGATCAGTGGTCAGGTGGTGAGGACGCACCCAGTCCATCCTGAGCTGGTGAGACACTTTGTACCACCGACTGATCAGTAAACACCACACATCAGTGCAGCTTCATTGAGCTTTACTTCGTTGTGGTCACTTATCATAATGTGCTTTGTTGTTCCAGGTGAGTGGTACGTTCCTGTGCATGGACTGCCAGTCGGTGATCAAAGACGTCCCGCAGCAGTTCAAATACTCGCCACCGACCATCTGCAGAAACCCAGTCTGCAACAACCGCTCCCGCTTCCATCTTGACACACACAAATCCAAGTTTATTGACTTCCAGAAGGTACGCATCAGACAGGACTTTGATGTTGTCTGTGCAAAGGATGGCAAGACTTATAGATGACGCCTCTGCTTGTTGTTTTCAGGTTCGTATTCAAGAGACACAGGCTGAGCTGCCTCGTGGTTCGATCCCACGCTCCCTGGAGATTGTCCTGAGGGCGGAGGCCGTGGAGACGGCTCAGGCTGGAGACCGCTGCGACTTTACCGGGTCCCTCATTGTGGTGCCTGATGTCTCTCAGCTCAACACCCCCGGTATGTCTTTAGTTTAAAGCTCAAAACTCTTGCATTTTGTATTTATGTGTCTTCAACACTTTTTCATGAATGCCTGTATAAATGTTTTGTTCCAGGTGTGCGAGCAGAGACTAGTGCCCGTGTTGCTGGAGGTCCGCAGGGTTTGGAATCTGAGGGTCTGAGAGGACTGAAAGCTCTGGGAGTCAGAGAGCTGTCGTACAGACTGGCCTTCCTGGCCTGTAACGTGGCTCCAACCAATCCGCGGGTAAGAAATATTCTCATTAAACTAAAGCGAGTTTCAAAGCATGCCTGGTGCTTAAATGATCAAAACCTCTTCATTGTAGTTTGGTGGTAAAGAGCTGCGTGAGGAAGAGCAAACTGCAGAGAGCATCAAAAGCCAGATGACTGAGAAAGAATGGGAGAAGGTGTTTGAGATGAGTCAGGACAAGAATTTGTACCACAACTTGTGCACTAGCCTCTTTCCCACCATCCACGGTGAGCGGTCCAACTCCATGTCGCGTCTTCATTTTTCCTTTAGTCACCATGTCAGTTAAATAGTAATTACTGTCATGCTGCAGGGAACGACGAGGTGAAGCGTGGAATCCTGCTGATGCTGTTTGGAGGCGTCCCGAAGACGACCATGGAGGGAACGTCTCTGAGAGGAGACGTCAATGTTTGCATCGTCGGAGACCCGAGTACCGCCAAGAGCCAGTTCCTCAAGTGTGTGACATTGGGGGATGAAAATCTGACAGGCCCTTGTGCGCAGATTTGTTAATGATCCGAATACGTTGCGTTCAGGCATGTGGAGGAGTTCAGTCCCAGAGCCGTGTACACCAGCGGCAAAGCCAGCAGTGCTGCAGGTCTGACGGCAGCGGTGGTCCGGGATGAGGAGTCCCACGAGTTTGTCATCGAGGCCGGAGCGCTGATGCTCGCGGATAATGTGAGCGCTTTACGAGTGTGGAGATAGACAAGAAATCTTTGTGTTTTCCATGCTGTTAATACTCATCATTGCTTTCAGGGTGTGTGCTGCATTGATGAGTTTGATAAGATGGACCTTAAAGACCAAGTGGCCATCCATGAAGCTATGGAGCAGCAGACCATCAGCATCACCAAAGCTGGAGTCAAGGTGACACACGGCAGCCTCAGCCATTAAAAAAAAAAAACCACGTCAACACTGTTCATACGAACCCTGTAAACTTGCATGATGTTTATCCAAAAGTTTAATTATATGGTCTTTTAACACACTGGAAGTGATTCAAAAAAATCAACTCAGTGACTGGTGTATTACATGCAGTAGAAGGAGGACAGTTTGTGATTCGTCGTTAAAAACAAGTCCTTACAGATGAAGTTTAGAATCCCATCTGACCCGCTCATCCAGAGGGAAACTATAAACTGTGGGTCTTCTACATCACATTACCCATTATAATGTTTTAAGAAGCAGGAGACAATCCCAAGTATCAAGAAACTGGCAGTCTGAGACAGTAAATCTCTGTCACATCTAAGAGCCATTTAGAGTCATCAATTGACTTTTAATGTGTCTTTTTATGAATGAGAAAGGAGCAGACAGATCAGTCTAGCTGATGAGTTGGTCGAGCTCTGCACAGATCGTCTACTTCTAAACTGTTAATAAGGTTTCTTTGTTCCCTCCAGGCCACTCTGAATGCTCGCACCTCCATCCTGGCTGCTGCCAACCCTGTTGGTGGGCGCTATGACCGCAGCAAGAGTCTGAAGCAGAACGTCAACCTGACGGCGCCCATCATGAGCCGCTTCGACCTCTTCTTCATCCTGGTGGACGACAGTAATGAGGTGTGAGATGAACTGTTACTGATTATTGCGTCTTCAGTGTTTTCAATACATTAAATTATTCCTTTATTTTAATTGTGGAACTTTAAATATTGTCTTTCTCTTTGTTAGGTTACAGATTACGCCATCGCCAGACGTATCGTGGACCTGCACTCCCGTGTGGAGGAATCGGTCGACCGACTCTACTCTTTGGATGAGATCCGCAGATATCTTCTTTTTGCCAGGCAGTTTAAGCCTAAGGTGGGTTTTTATTTCTTCTTTGTTTGTTTGTAGATTGTCTATCTGCACTTGTGACTAACTGCATATCAACCACTGTATTTTGCATGGGCAGATCTCCAGTGAATCAGAAGAGTTCATCGTTGAGCAGTATAAACGTCTCCGCCAGCGTGACGGGTCTGGGGGCGTGTCCAAGTCTGCCTGGAGAATAACGGTGCGACAGCTGGAGAGCATGATCCGGCTTTCGGAGGCCATGGCTCGTATGCACTGCTGTGACGAGGTATGACCATTCAGGCTTTCCGTTGCTCTGCGATCACATTAGTGTGTTTTATTGGATGCAGCAGTTAAGACTTGTTACTGTCAGGATTCAGCATGCTTATTTCCTCATAACTGTAACTTCTAAACTGTTTATGATGTCTGAAAAAAGTCTGTTGGCTACTTTGCAGAAAGTAACCTTTGCTTTTCCATTGTGTTTCTTCAGGTTCAGCCCAAGCATGTGAAGGAAGCTTTCCGTCTTCTGAACAAATCAATCATCAGAGTGGAGACGCCTGACATCAACCTGGATCAGGAGGACGAACTGGTGGAAGAGGAGGCGCCACAGGAAGAGGGTAATGACACCATATATGGTTGTACTCACAAATAAACATTTAATCCTCTGTCAATGTCAATATTTATTAAATGTAAATCTGTCTTTGTAGGGAACAATGTACCAAATGGAGTGCATGGACTTAATGGTGTGAACGGCCACGTGGATGGTATGAATGGGCATGTCAATGGCGTAAATGGCCATGATGAGAACGGCAGCCAGCCCAAACCATCCCTTCGCCTTTCTTTCCCCGAGTATAAACGGATCTCCAACCTGCTGGTTCTGCACCTTCGGAGAGCTGAAGATGGTATGAGGTTTTTTCCCCACCAATGGTTCAATGTTAATGTATGCATGTTGCAAATTTAATATGTTAATTTGCTTTTATTGCAAGTTGTTTTTTTATTTTGTCTGTGCTCCAGCTGAGGAAGAGGAGGAGCTTAAGAAAAACGCTGTGGTTAACTGGTATCTGAAGGAGATTGAATCGGAGATCGACTCTGAGGAGGAACTTATCAATAGAAAGGGTCTGATTGAGAAGGTCATCCACCGACTGGTACACTATGTGAGTTCACCTTTTTCCAAGTAAAGTACATCGAATTAAAAATTCCTCCAACATCTACTAATGAATGTCCTTCCACAGGATCACATCCTCATCGAGCTGTCTCAGGCAGGGCTGAAGGGCTCGGAGTCCGCAAGCTCAGAGGAAGCAGTTCTGGTTGTCAACCCCAACTACACCCTAGAAGACTGAACTCCACCTCTCCCTTCATTGGTTTGGTGGCTTTTCTCTCCTGCAGACCTACACCCGACATTCAAAGTAGTATTTCTGCTTGTATGCATACATACTAGAAACATAATGGAAACCTTGGAGATGGTGTTTGGCATTTTTCTCAACTGTAAAAAGACTAAATTGTGTGACTCTTTAAAATAAATGTTGTAAATATGTTGCTCTGTTTACTGCAGTGGTTTGGATTGTTCCCCGAACCTTCTGGATTGTGTAACTGCTGTTTTTCATACAAGTATAATAAAGGTTATTGTTTAAGGCTTTTTGAACGAGTATGACGTCATGCAGCTGGAAAAAAATAAAACATTAACTAAAACGTAATTGGTTTTCTGGGCCTGTTTCTATTTAGAAAGAACAAAAAAACCATTTGATTTGGTTAAAGTAGGGGTCGGCATCACGCAGCCCTGGAGCTGCATGCGGCGCTTTGGTCCCTCTGCTATGGCTGATTGACCTTTGGTCCCGCAGGCATACAGTGTTGCAATTTTTCACTCAATGTTAACAGACATAAAATGTTGCATTTATTCACTCACGCGCAGATTTCATAATAACGCGTAAGCACAGCAGTGCGGCTCCCAGTGTGTTCTGTTCAGTGTGAGACGGGTCCAACTAGTTATATTGAAGTTTGCCGACCCCTGGGTTGGAGAGTCTTGTCCACAAGGGGGCGGAAAATCACAACACCACTGCGCATGCGTGATCTCTGTTACTCAACTAACATGGCTGCGCCCTGTGTGACAGCTCTCAGGACAGCACTGAAAGGTAAAGGAACATTTTTAATGCTTCACATTTGCCGTTAAAAAAAAACGACCACTGAGAAATTGGTTGAATCAACATCGCTTAATTAGTTGCAGTGGTTGTTGCTGATTAATTTGCGCAGATGAGGTTGTAGATTCTGATAAAGTAGCGCGTGGAGTTTTCGTTTTCACACATAGTTTAGCGTTGTTTTCTCTGCAGAGGACAAATAAATATGAGACATCTGGTTTGTGTGTTCCAAAGGAGTCCACGTCGTCTCCGGACGGTGGCTTCTCTCACAGAACAGTCACAGCCCGTCAGGGTGTCACCGGCTACGGCTTCATGTGTCCTCGGCTGCCCCGATGTGCAGCTCCAGGACGGAGACCCGGAGCTCCGCAGGGGGCCAGAAGAAGGAGGAAGAGGAGCAGGAGGAGGAAGATGGACCAGAATACATCCCCAGGAGAAAAGCCAAGAACCCCATGATGAAGATCGGATATGCCTGGTCAGTCTGCACCTTTTTTTTTTACACGGACATGGCAGTAAACAAAGTTCTCAGAAAGACATTAAGTGCAGATGATTACAATACTAAAAGTCATGTTTTGTCAACTATTTTAGTAACTATTTCTAAAATGCGAGTTACTGTGATAGTTTAACCATGATAAGCATAACCAGAAGGCCATTCTTATAATCTTATAATCTTCCCCAGGTATTGTGTTCTTTTTCATCAACGTAATAACACAGAGATCAGCAATGCAGAAGATAAACCATTAGCCTGACTTCAAATCTTTAAGCAGACTGAAAGAGCCAATTATCATCTGAACCTACACGCATAAATAACATTCAAATTGTTGTTAAATCTGATATCACAGTAACAAAAAATTATTGTGGTATAATTTTAATGGTCTGGTCTATTCGAGAATAATTTGGGCTGCATGAGGCCCTTTAGGTAAAATCAGTTTGCCTCACCCTTTATATTTAACTTTTGGGAATCGACCACACCAACACCTGTAAGTTCATCACAATGCTGGTAAGACTCACCAGCACACGTTCACGTCTCAGGACAGTTTGCAGTTTCACACTGTGTCTTAAATTCTTTGTATCAAGCTATTTCCTCCAACAGTCTGAAAACCTGTCTGTTGTTTTACTTGGGGAGTTCATATTACCTATGTTAATGCGTGTTATTGTGTGTGCAAAAATAAAGTACCAACCCAACATGAAATTATACAGTTGTGTTCAAAATAAGAGCAGTGTGTTTAAAAAAACAAACAAAAAGAAAACAACTTTAACGCTTAAAATTACTTGTAGTACTTCATTTCCATGCTCTGGGAACAATGCACATTATATTCTAAATGAAAACATGAAGAAGACTGTATCGTTTTTTTAAACTTATATACAGAAAATAAAGAAAAATATGTTGGGCTGTTCAAAAACTTGCATTGTCCACTTTTTTCTTAACTCAAACATTTACGACATAAACTTAAAAATCTTTATGATTTTGCATTATTGTGAATCACATAACTTAAATGTAGTTGTTTAACTGCTGTTTGTCAGAACTACTGCACATCTGTGTTGCAAGGATTCGCTCAACGTCTGGCACCTGTGAACAGGTATTCCACTAAAGGATGATTTAACAACATTCCACAGTTCCTCTGCACTTTGTAGTTTTGCCTCAGAAAAAAAAAAAAAACATTTTTGAGTTTTCCTTGGTCCCTGGGATTTGGAAAAGAAAGGCCAGACACCAACATAAGGCAAACATCTCCACTCCATGATGCTTCCACCACCATACTTCACTGTCTTCAGAGTGTACTATGACTTCAATTCAGATTTTAGGGATCATCTGAAAACTGTTTGCGTTCTTTGGTTATTCTTCGATCTATTTAAATGGTAATCTTCTGCTTTCTTCCACATGGGTTTTACAGAATTGCAGATTGTTGTAGCCAAGTAGTCATCGTTTTCGGCACGTCTTGACAGACGTTTCTTTTATCCAGTCAACATTTGAATCAAAGTACGCTGTTCTTGTCCTGAGCCATGTTTGCAACAATCAATTTTTCAGAGAGAAATTAACAACTTGTCTTTGCTTCATCCTTAAAAAAGGGTCACCTGATTAACAGCTGTTTTTTCACAGAATAAATGGCCTCTCTAATTGAACTCCACACGGCTATGTTTAACACTGCCCTTTCAAATACTTATTCAGTTACAGACTCTGAAGAAAGCGCATCGTAAATGTTGGGTCTGTTGGTTCTCTCTGAATCAACTACATCTCTTGGTACATTATTTGCCATGTCGTTATACAATTCTACCCAAAACAATGATTGACTTGGTGAGCCACGTTGGACTACTATTATTTTGAACACAAATGTAAGTTAGATTTGTGAAACATGTTGCAGCTGGATATATTCGTGTTCCTTTGGAAATGGGATACTCGAGCAGTTTTTGTAATCTTGTAGCTAAAACTGCTTCTTGTGCAACAATCGTTTCTTTCAAACCTTAAGTCCAACTACTTCTGTCAAATCTCTCCCTTTGTGCTATAATGCAAACAATTTTGTTTGTTCTCCCCTCTCTGGCTAGGATGATCGGCCTTCCTACAGGTATCATCGGCTTTCTCCTGGCCAAGAGACAAGTGGACAAAAACCGACTGAAGCAGCTAAAGATCAGACAAAGGATGCGACGATCAAATGAAGGACAATATGAAGGAAGTCGCTATCGCCACAACGCAGACGATGTTAAACTGGAGCGATAGTTTACAACTGCAAAGATTTCACTGCACCTTGAGGACTTAATTAAAACACAAATGTCAACTTAATGGAAAAGATGTATGAATATTTAAACATTGATCATTACAACTGCATTCAATCACAACCAAACTCGCAAAGGAAAAACAAATCTTTATTTCATATGAAAAGGCAGATTCTTCTTCAGCGTTGATATATATATATATATATATTTACAACCCCTAAATCTACACAAC
>OMNM01010369.1:35395-56293 GCA_900302745.1 Parablennius parvicornis | reverse complement strand
GGGGAATGGGGTTGGGGGTGTTTGCTCAGAGTTGAAAGCAGCAGAGCTCTATTCTCAGTGGGACTTTTAGGGAAATACATGCATAGAGAAAGAATTCAAGTGCTGGCCCCACCTCCAGCTGCCATTACATCACACCCCAAGCACCAAGCAGCAGGACACAAAACAATCTGTGGAAAAAATGATCAGCCCATCTCCAGTCAAACGGTCACAGTACAAGATGGAGCCAGTAACCACTCAGTCATGAACACACACATGAAGCAGCTTCAAAAAGTGTCAATGTCATTGTGGCTGAATAGAAACCAAAGAGTTCCTACATGTGCTTGTCACAAGTATTTATCTCATCAACACCACTAACTGCAAGTCATACAGCTGCTTTGAGTCAGTGTTGAAAAACGTTTATTTACCTCCATGTGATTTAATACATACTACAAACATTGAAACACTCTTATATTGCTGACAGTCAGAACCAGCGGTGCTAGTTTTACTGTTATCACAACAAAGAGGATAACAATCAAACTAGGGTCTGTACTTTATGTTCAAACCTGTCTCAGGTTTTCATTCACCCGACAGTATCTGAGGCTGCTGTTGAGAAAATACCATAACGTGTTTTCATCCTTATTTACCTCATGACTTTTTTACACCTCTTCTTTGTGAACCCTGTCATTTTGCAGTGTTCACAGCTGACTGACCACTAAACTAAAACCATTATTAAAAAGGAGATGTCATACTTTTAAGCATGAAAGCTGTTTTGTAATGTCTGTCTGGTATTCTGCTAATATGCATATAGCCATTCGAAGCAAGGGAATAAAAATGATTGGAATTGGACTAAAAAGATGATATCTTAAGTTTTATGTGTTTTTTGTTTGTTTTTTTTACTTAATGACAATATAATTAGACCTATAAATGACCTGGATATCATCTTTCTATATAAAAACTTCTTTAGAATGCTGCTAAAGGCCAGACTCAAGATACTCTTTAAGATAATTTCCCATATTGGTATTTAAAATAGTCCAATGTTGCTAGTGAGACAAAAACAAAACAATGTGCAAGTCATTTTTTCCACAGTTCTCTTTTTTGTTCCTCTTATATGAAAATGAGGAGACATTACATCTTCAAGTTTATCTTGACTTTCTCAGCATTGTGACCTAATAGAAGAGCATTGCCATTAATATTTGTAGCTTTAAATTCTGTCTGTGTGCTTGTGGAGGCTCTCTGACATCTGAATGAATGAACCACTTGAGATCGGTGCATCACCTACCCAAAACTTATATACATTTATGGCAATAAGTATAAAGCTGAAAGTGTTTACAGTCTATCAGACTGGGAGTTTTCACTGGAAGGAAGCCATCATTCTAGTTTCTGTCAACAGTTGTGCTTTCCTGGTCGGACTAGTTAAAATGTCTGCCCTATAAACTCAGACTTGTTAAAGTGTAAATGTGTCACAGACCAAAAGATGGAAATTTACAGGGTAAAGTTATATAATAGTATTTACACACATTCACTGTGCAACACGGCAATGTATATAGTTTTCTTAGTTTCAGTTTTTTTTTTTTACATGCTTTTTTTTCTAATATTTTTGTTCCAGAGCTTGGGAAAAACAACATGGCAGAACATTTTGAAAAGCCACTGGAGGACCATCAAACAAAAAGCCTTTTCAGGTGGGAGTCCGGCGGCCGGCGCTCTGAAAGACATGCAGCTGAAACATGAATCATGGAAGCCGACAGTCGAACCGGCTCCACTCACCGCTTCACACCGACCTCCACCCAGTCCCGTATGTTCCCACGGAGCTCAGAAAGAGTCTCGTTCCGGATAAATTTCCGTGTGAGCAGGTTGCGGGGAACTTTAACAGATTTTCCGCTTCAGAGCAGAACTCCACGGATGTGAAGCGGCAGTCAAATGCAGGATAGAGAGAGAAGAGCTTTCCTGGAAATATGCTGCACAGGGTGGAGTCCGCAGGACACACCCACTGAACCAGGCCCGACAGGCGCTGACTCATTTCAGCAGACAGACACGCCTCAAGCTGCTGTACTGGAGCACTACAACCGCATCCCTGCTTCTTCCGCACTCAGACGCTCAAATGAAGGGTTTTTGTGTGTTTGTTTTCTATTCTCACAGCTTTATATATTCTGAAACTAAAGAGACGGGGGACGAGGGGGCAAAAGTGATGAAAATTTAAGCTGACACGTCTATTTCTTCAATATTTAAGTAATTGTGATTATTGTGGTTCATGCTCGCGCATCACAGTGGAGTTTGCATGTTGTCCCTTTTGCCTGAGCAATACAGGAGCATAATCAAAATTTTCCAATTTGGGGTTTACGCCCGATTCTGGTTTGAACAAAGTCCCCCACCAACAAAACCTCCAGATTTTCAGGGAAGTTTCAACTGATGTCCAACACCAATATAAATGTTTTAACGAGGAAAAATGTGATTTCCAGATGAAGACTCTATGAATTGATGACCCTTAATTACACATGGGTGTGAATGAGTGTGTGTGTGTGTGCATGTTTACCCTGTAGACTGATGACCTGTCCAGGATGTAACCCACCATTGCCCATAACCAGTTGGGATTGGTCTGGCACCCTAAACTAGATAAAGTGGCTCGTAGGATGGATTGGAAGATGTAGTTGTTTTGATTCTTCAGTTCTATGGGTCCTTTGCACAATTAATAAGTCATTCCTATAAAGTATGATAGGAGTCATCAATGTGCAATACAAAGACCACACCATTTTCACATTCTCATTTATTACTTTATGTAACATTCATTTCAGCTTTACAGTGAATGACATTTACTCAAAAGACAAAAAGGGTTTTTCTACACCCCCCCCCCCTTTTCTTTTTAAGTAGAATTAGGTGCTTTACATATTGTTTGCCATCACCTCAACACATTTCCAGGTTTCTATGGTGTGGCATTTCTCCTGATGCTCCAGAGCAGTGATTTCTCACATCCCTAAACAACAATGGGTTAAAGTGATCACTATAAAATTGTCTGTTTGCCCTTTGATGGGCTGGTGTGTACCTGCCTTCACCCACAGGGATTGACTGGATCCAGCACTCTACAAAACCATAGGGACTGAAACTACATAAAATTGCACTTCGTGGTCACTTTAGGAGATTATTTTTATTGATATAATTTCAAAAACGTCTACTGACTTGTGCAAGAATGAACAATGTGAACGGAAACAACAAAATGCTATGTGCTTAATCCTGAGAATGTTTTGTATTGCAAGAGTAAAGAAAAATGTCTGACCTGCTCATTATCTTGTTACAATTTTCAAATTACACAGTGACTTGGTTTTCATTAACACTGACACACTTCCAATTACAGCCCCACACCGAGATACGCCTTTTAATATAATACTATCATATGCCCCTTCTACAACATTTAAAACACTGTTTATATAAGACTGTCCTCATTCAGAACCTAACAGAAAACTGCTTTCAGTAGATTTGATTCACATTTATGCTTTGATGAAGATGTATAAATATAACTGACATTGCAATCATCTTTTCAATTTCAGAAGGATTTTAAATGACAGTAATGTAATAAAGTGTAAGCATTTTAAGTTTACTTTGTTGATTTACTGACCAGCTTCAAAGCAAATAGGATGGTTTTTGAAAAGACAAATGACTCTTAACATAAATTTTGATTTTCTCTGTATTCGTTATAACAAAAAAGACTTTTATCTGGATAGTTCATTTGGGAAATTCTTAACAAAATCAGCAAAATTCATACTCAACACACCTAAACAAACAAACCAACATATAAACAAAGAATTACGCCAATATTCAGTGCTGGTTTCTGTCAGCTGAGATGCATTTGAGGACAAGTTTCTTTGTTAGAGTGTATTTCGGCTCTGGCATTTGTTTGTAGTTTAAATAATCTCCTCTGCTGACCTCCCTGTTCACTCGCGTCAGGACAGAGAGAATATCATCCGGCTCCTCTCTGCACAGAAAACATCAGAAAAATAGTCATTATATAACATATTTCTAATGGTTAACAGTATAAATAAAGTACAAAAACACATCCTGCCTGCTTGATATTGTAAATCACATTCAATGTCCATGAGAAACAAGAAAGATAGACAGAGATGCAGAGGATTTTCAATGCATTTCCTAATCTGGAATATAGGGAACAGCCAATGTGTTCCTTTGTCTCAAAAAAAAAAAAAAAGTGTACACTTTAATGGACTGGTTTGAATATATAGAATGGCAAGACAAATAAGTAACTTTTAGCAGTTTTTAGAATTGTATACAACATAAAATCAATTTGAGTAGGAAAAAAAAACAAAACAACCTTTAAACAAGGTTGTTTTTTTGTTTTTTTTCCCCGGAGGGTTGGCAAGTGCTTTTCATTTATGAAGCTGTGATTAAACTTCGGTCATCTGTGATTTTAAATCTGTTTACAGTGTCGCTCATGACGCCTCTCACCTTTCTGCTGATATGGTCAGCTGCCTGCAGAGCTCCTGGATGAAGATGGAACCTGTGGTGGTGTGTCGAAACGACTTGCACTCCTGCACAGTTGCCATCCCGAGCAAAAAGTCGGCTTGTGACGGCACCGTCTCGCCACGGACGGGACCTGCATCTTCCTCCAGACGTGTTTGTTGTTCAGTTTCCTCCTGTTTTGGCTTTGGGGGCAGTGGCAGTGCTCCTGTCTGGTAACTGGCACCCTGACAAGCCTGGATGAAGAAGAGTTTGGGCTTTCCTGCTAAAGTGGGGGCTCGATTGCTCGTGAAGGGAAAAGTCAGCTCTCGAAGCATCACTTTCTCCTCATCTGTACCGAAGACACAACCCAGTTCTCCATGGGAGAGCACACAAATCACCTTCAAAGGCAGACATATGTTTTATTATTATTCATCGTTTAATTCACATATATTTTCAAACGGATTATTTTTCCTGAACTTATCATAGAAATCTGCATTTTAAGTCTTGTTTGAACAGTCTAAATAGATAGATATGATTAGGTTGAGGGATGGACTATTTGTTGTACAGAATCATTTATTTCACATTAAGCAGATACATGAAAAGTGATCTATGTTTTTCTCCACTCTCAGTAATAAATACCAAAAACTAAGTTTCACCAAGTGATGCTATGACTGTTTATGTAAAACATAGTTTTAAAAGTTTGTCACAAAACTCACCAAGGCGTCCTCATTGAGAAAATTCCTCATGCTAATGTCCTCAATTTCGTGCAGCATTTGTTTTCCAGTCAAGTTTTTGTGTATTTTCACTGTAAAGCCGAGGCGGGTGAACAATGCTTTCAGAGCCCCTATATTAAAAAGAAAAGATATTAGTGACAGCCATCCATGAAACTCTTACTTCTCAGAGCATCTTATTCAGTATGAAACATGTTGCAGTCAGTAAATATCTATTTGTTGTCACCATGATTCGCAATGACTACAAGCTCATACAGTGGTGAAGCCAGGTTCATTTCTGATGAAGTGGTACCACATTAAGAGAAAGCATGGACTTGAGAAATCATAAATAAGTTGCGCTAGTATATAAATTGTTGCAGAAATAACTGAATTTGTGCTGCTGCTGTCGTTCTGATTCACTATAATTTGTACTTTAAATTTAGCAGTATATATTTTGTGCATATGTAAATCAGAGCATGAGGCGTCAAGGATGAGAATACATACTTTCGTCCTCCTGACTTCCCTTTCGATTTGCCAAATCGAATCCAATAAATTCCTCATTGTTGATGATCACACACAACCCATGAGGGCTATTAACCATAGGATAGTACTCTGCCTACAGGTGAAACAGACAAACATGAATCTTGATTGACGCTTTGATGAACAAAAAAAACACCATGAATTAATTGTGAAACGTTGTATGTTTTATGGAGGGTTTACCTGATCAGAAAGAGAGAGGGACCTTATGGTCTGTTGTGCATCAGAGTAAACACTCTCTTCTTTCACTAAAAACAAAAACAGCAATGTATATATTTATCATTGCCTACAATATTCATGACTTGTGAATAAATTTATAGAAATTGTGATTTCCATGATATTTAAAAAATAACACTTACATCTGGGCTGAGTCTCTGATATGGGCAGTAAAGGGTGTTGGGGATGGGCGCCATTGTTGACCCTCTGCATGAAAAAAACAAAAACAGCAGCCATTAATCTAACTTGTTACTGACTGATGATTGATTGATTAATTCATGAACATACAACCCACACACCTGATTATCCATGCTGACGTGAGGAAGGACAGGCCGCTGGGTGTCATCTGGAAAGACATACGTTTTTTTTCATCTTTAATGAAACAGTCTTTAAATGTGAGATGTACATGTTTCAAAGAAAATGTTATACCTTTGTACTTCTGCACCATCAATGCCAGCTCCCGGTCCAAATTCTCCAATACTTCCAACAGCTCATCGACATTCGTATTTGACATCAAACCTGATTTTTCCATTTCGAGAAACACATCAAGCGCCGTCTATGAACACATCAAAATATCCAATCAATTTAGAATTTGCAGTCATTTGTTATTTTGTGGTACGGTGAAAGGGTCTGGTAAACAACAATCTGTATGCCAATGATGAATTTACAATTAACTTTGTATGACGCATCCTAATCAGATGCCTGAACCACTTGAACTGGCTCCTCTCAATGTGGAGGAGAAGCGGCTCCACTTTGAGTCTGTCGCGGTCGACTGAGCTCCTCAGTCTATCACCAAGTGTGACACCCGCCACCCAGCGAAGAAAACACATTTTGGCTGCTTGTATCCACTTGGTCATGACCCAAAGTTCATGACCATAGATGAGGGTGAGGATGTAGACCGACTGATAAACTGAGAGCTTTGCTGTTGTATCTCTGTGATAGAAGTGGCTCCATCATAGCTCTAACAAGGATCAGAGTTGATGATTGCTGATCTTTTATTTAATATAAATCATTGAATCTTAGCAGTAATGATTAGATATTAACAGTGTCCAAAGCCATTATCAAAAACTTTCCACTGTTTTAAAAATTGATTTCCGTCACAATTTTTTTGGTTATGAAGCAGGTTCATCTCACTTTTAGGCCAAAAAGTAATGCTTGCAAGTGGATCGTGCATGAAGTGGAGAGGTGTGTAGTTGAGTTCTCACATTGCTCGCTTCGATTGGTCTTTTGGGCAGCTTGTGTCTCAATACAAACTTCATCTTTTCAAAATTCTCCTGAGTCATGTCCTCATATATTCTGTACAGCATCACCCTGATGCAGGAACAACCAGGCCAACAAGAAAAAGAGGAGAAGAAAACAGAAATGTTGATCATCACACTTACGCTATTTCCATAATATTGCTGAATCAATTAAAAATCGTTTTCTTTATTTGTTTACCTGTACTTTGACAGAACAGGACTTGAATCGGTTTCCTCTGGCTGACTGTTGTCTCTTCCCAGGAGGTTGAGAAGATCCTTTCGCCGGAGCGTGCGGAGTAACTGTGACAGGAAGACATTGTTCTCCAGAAGACCTTTTTCCTCTAGTCTCAGGAAAAGGTTCTTTGCAAATTTGATCTGCAGAACAACCAAATAAGTCAAACTGTGCCTGTGATCATCAAATAAGAAAGTTTACAACAAAGCAGGTCTAAATTCTATTTAGGACAAGTGTAAAGGTATTTGATGAGACTGACCCCTTCCAGGCGTTTCCTGTTCACATGGTCACAACACAAGAAGCAGAGCGCCGCCACCTCAGACGAGTCTAAATCTTCATCTATGCTGGCCAGGAGCAATCTGTCCATCATACCCTCACTAGGCTCACCACAACAATCCTGCTGGAAGAGGTGAAACACAGGAGGAGAGGAGGCCTTTAACCAAAACCACTTCACCTTTCTAAATAAAAGAAATAGAAAAACATAACTTTTTTGGAAAACAAAATAAATCAATTATCATAAGCACTGTTGCATCAGTACGATAAAAGCTGTAATATTGTGCAATTAAAAGACGAGTCAAATTTCCACTAATAAATGTACCCGACAAAATAAGTATTTATTTTTTTATATAACAGCTTCTGAAACCCTTCTTTTATTCAAACTACTAACCATTTAAAGCAGAAACCAAAGTTCTATATTGATATTTTAATATTTTTAAATTTTGTTTTCCCATTTTGTTCACTTTTTGAATGGCTTAAAAACATCTGTGTCCTTTAATGTTAAAGATCTCCAAGGCAGACAAGGTGTTTATTACAGGTACCAACAAGTCCAACACCAGTGAGGACACCTCGGGAGCGAACTGACATCGTCTCGTTCATCCCCTCAATTTATACTGTCGAACAGGGGTCAGACTCCACCCCCAATCCTCCTTCTTTTATGTCATACACAGTAGCTCATTCCCTATTATGTTATGTAATCAGGTTAACCAATGTCCCAGTACTGGGGTCATGGCTTTTTTTTTTTTTTTTTTTTATCTGAAGGATTACATTAACATGTTTACATTAACAGGTGGTCTTTGCATCTGTTTACATTCTTCTGACAGGTACCACTACACATCCTAGGGTTAGGGTTTAGTGTTCCGTGACAATTATTGTAGTGTTTCAGTCTGTTAAAATTGGAAAAACTGACAAACTACTCCTGTAAATAAATTGGATACATGACTAAGTTAAACAAAATTTGGCCATTTTCTGGTTTAATTTCAAAGGACACTCACAATTGGTTTGACCTTTCAAAAAAAAAGGAAAAAATTCTGCAGTTGCTCTTCGCAACAAAAACATTTCTCTAATATCACAGTATTTCTAATTATTATTTAAGATTACATTGTATTTAAACTTATGACAACAGCTTTTTTTAATTATCACATTTGTATATAAAACCTTTCCCATACAATATATCAAAAATGAAATGATTTTCTCATGTTTGATATCATTTTAGTATCCATACATTTTTATTAAGGATCTATCAGTTGTTAAGTTCATCTTTTTTTAATCTTAATTTTGAGTTCGATTTCAGTAACTTCTTTATTCAGTTACACATTTCTCAATTTTTATGTAATCTCTCCCGTGGACTTTAATCGGGAAATATTCCATAGGTACAGAAAATGAGAATCACTCACTAATTATCCTAAACTATTAACAATAACAAACAAACTAGGTGTCAGTGAGCTGTGTCTTTGTGCATAAGTTAGGTTATACTTAGTTAGTGGTAGCAATACATTTGACTGCTGCTTGTCAACAACTGGTGTAAACCCAAGTAGTTCCCCTCTTTTGTAATATTTCGTTGAAAGAGTGTTCTTTTGGACCTTTTCCTAGCATTTTTGTAATTAAGGGCATGTCTAAAATATACGAATGTGAGTCCCAAATTTTGTACTACTGAGATTAATATTCTATTTGCTTTGGTAACCTTGCCAATATTAACTTTAATTGTACTCTCTTCAACTCTGAATTCACGTAGGTCCGTGTGACGTCATCTCGTATGTTTGACTTTATAAAAAAATATTACCTTTAAAAGTGAGCGACACCAAGATTTAATCTTGAAGATTACCTGTTGATTTTAAGCTGTTTATCGCTGTCATTCTATCACAGCAAGCGGTTTAAATGTTGAATTATATGACGTGAAGAGAGTGAAAGCCCAGCCGGGTTTCGGCAGCAAACATCGAGTTTCAGTCTACTTCTGTTCATGTGTAAATAAAACAACAAAGTCTTGTTAAAACTTACCACGTTTGCCTTGTTCGTTCCTCAAACTTTATGTTTTCACTTCACTGCGGTTTTGTCAAAGTATTTCTTCCCAATAAAGTGACGTTAAGTCTTTCAATTCGGTCTCAAGCGTTTCATACGGTCGACCCTGATAAAGGTTTCACTTTCAGAGGAAGTAAACAGGAAAACCAAAGTAAAAGCCAGCTCTGTCTTTAAGATCGAACGTTTTGAAATGTAATTTCCTCAAACTCGTTTCTTCTTCAAGTTAGAATACGAAACTACCACACACAGCTCTTTTGCAGCCAGGTACTGTGAAGGTATGACAGAGTATCATATTTATTTTTCCTTCAACATTATTTTGAAGCGTCGTTCACCTCCAGCTGATTTGACGTGTGTCCTTTTTGTTTGGAGACCCACTCAAAAATAATTTCCCCCAAAAAATTTTCAAATTACTTTATTCAGATCTTATCAGATATTTCAGAATGTTCACAAAGAGTTTTAATAAATCTCAAGTCATTCACTACACAGAAGAAAACAGGAATGTAATTTCTAAACTGTTAAGTTTATTACGAAAGCAAAGGAAAATGTGAAAAATTGTTAAAAAGTTGAGAAACATGGTTTTGTATGTGCGTTTAGATTGACTGGGCTTCTGTATTTGGTTCTGACGGACGACGAGAGGCGAAAGGAAGAAAGTATTCTCCTGCAAACTGGACCACATCGTCTGGTTTTCTCAGTAAAAGGGATTGCAGGAAGTCAGACATGAGGGCTCGGATCTCTGGGTGCTGTTTGAGGTACAGGGCGTGGTTTGCCTTTATCTCGTCCTGCCACAACAACAGATAAGCATTCATAACCTGTCCTGTTGTAGGATTTACACAATTTGTTGAGAAAGATATGTGGGTCAGAGAAGACATCACAATCCAAATACAGCCAAGTACTGAGCAATTGTTATATCACATGAGAACATCACTTGTCACCTTTCTGTCCAGAAACTTGGAATGCATTTCCATGTCCTCTTCCAACACTAACGGAGCTACAAACACAAACACACGACATCAACATTCAGACAGCCTCATTGCAAACTTAAAAAGCATATAAACACAGTATAGACACAACATGAGTGTAAAACTTTCAAGCAGCAAATCTACATGCATGGATCAATACAGAAAAATATAACAATAGAAACCAAGTAATTATAGATATCAACATGAAGACATTTTTCTGAAAACAACAAAATTAACAATCACTTCAGATGATTGCGATCAGATTTAGTGTTATTTATTCTTCTATAGGGCACATTATAATGTCAAAAACAACACAATGTCACAATACGGTGGGATTCATTGTTATTCTCTCACTAATGCCGTCCCACTTTGGAGAAAGCTTTTCCTCTGCTTATGTAGGGGTTGTTACCTTTCTCTGTCTGTGATGATAACTGCAGAAGCCTCATGGTCACTGGTGAGCCCACCTGTACTCTGCTAGCCAGGTGTCTGATCACAGAAAATAAGCAATGCAACTTATAATGCAACTATCAAGTTGTGAATTTTAACAAAATGTTGACTTACAGTGTATTGATGTCTTTCTTATAATTACAAGTTCAAGTTTATTATATTTATCTAACTTGAATATTATAAATCTGTTGATGGAGGCATTTTGTGGAAAAACCCAGAAGTACCACCTAAGATCACCCATGTACATCACTGAGTGTTTACAGATGTGATGACAACTTTGAAGGACTGTAGTTTGCCACAAAGTAGCTCCAAATGACAACTTATTAAATGGATGTTTTTATGAATTATTCATTTATATAGTGAATCTGGAGGACAGATTTTGTTTTTTCTTTGAGTCTCCAGAATTTGGCAATGAAGTAAGATCGTTTTATCACCTGCTGGTATGAAATTTAAGATATTTAGAGGGAAATGAACATGTGTAGTGGTGTTCTTCACAAATCAAAGGTATTTGAAATGTGATCTTTATTTAAGTTTTGTAAACCAACATTAGCAACAAGGGTTAGTTAGTACTATCTTAATCTTTAACAATGTGGGGAATTTTGTCTGAATATTCACTGTTGCAAATCTCCATCTGGAACGCTATCACAATAATGTATTTGAATCAAAAGTACAAGATTTCTTTCTAAAATTTAGTGTTATGAAAGTATGGAGCAACGTCATAAAGAAACAAATATTGAGTCAAGTGCTTGAGTAAATGTAGTTATTTACTTGCCACCACAATAGTTTATGAGCTTACCCATCATCCAAAAAGTAGCTCTGCCAGGTGGTAGGGCTGTTTTCCACAGAGTGAACAATCCTCTCCACTCCAAAAACATTTAGGTTATCACCTCTGACTTCAAGCTGCTTAAAACCCAACTCACTCTGATAATAGACAGAAAAAAATAATGTAGGTTTACTTGTCCAATGAATCACTAATGAACCAATAAGCTAATTCTCTGGTTTAAATACTTACAAAAGTTGTGTGAACAATGTTTAACTGTTGGTCCAGTGAGACAAAAAATGTGTGTTCTGGCACTTTCTTTCTGAGAGCGAACAGACGCATTAACAGAAAGCTGGAGCCCTCCGTTACCAGCCCACGAAGATCAGAAATGGGATATGAAATGCTGGTTCTTGTCACCTCCTGTAGACGCATGGACACATGTACGCATGAGTAATATACAGTTACTATGCTAGATAAATGGTGGTTAGGTATGTAACAGTGAGCAACAATGTATTTAGACCATCTGCACGTTTTCATTGGTTTAAACTCTGCTGGCCAAAAGGACTTGCAGGTAAGAATTTGCAACCTCCAACTCTATTCTAGTCTGGTCTAGTTGCTAGTGAAAAAGGATGTATGATTGAATAAATTAATGTCTACTGTTCTGTTTCTTGTCTTACCTCTCCCGCTTTGTTAACTTTATTGATCATCATCTCTCCATCACATCGCACCATGTGACTTCTTTTGTCTAGGCTGCTGCCCTTAATCTGAAAAAGTGGGAAGCATGTGAGGGTTCTTTTCATTCAGTGAAACCACTTATGTTAATATGAAAGCATGAAGCTTTTGCAGTTGCAGTTACTCACTTTGACATACTCGTGGAAATCTTCCTCCAGAACCTCCAGGTCACTGGTTAGGTAGGCTTAAGTTGTCAAGGAAGACATATCAAATTGCATTTAGAAAAAAACAAAACAAAAAAACAATGAACATGGTCTTATCTCAGCATCCTTGTCAGGGGCAAAGCTATGACTGAGTCAGCAAAGGCCTTCTCTGAAATCTGACAGGTCACCACAACTGACTGACGTCAGATGAACATATTGAAAAAGTTATGATAAAAGTAAATTAAGAATAAGAATTAAACATCTACTAAGTTTCTCTATGGTGTGGATCAAATTGATGCGACAGGAATACATCAGTCTCATGTCATTTTCAAAGTGGTTTCTCAATTAATTTAAACTAATGACAATTAGTTGCATATGAAAAAGAGAATTTTTTTTTGTCTCCAATCGTTTTGTGACAGCTTGTGTTCGCCTGAAGCTATGCAGTACTAAATTAATGGGATTTTGTTGGGTACATTTAAGTTAGTAAACATATTATCAACTTACTTTATACTAACACTCAAAATAAATTCCAACGAGTGCTCAGAGATGGTCTCAATGTCAATGTAACCTGTTAACTTTTGTGAACGTCTATGACTGTTAAAAGCCTTTGCAACCCTCAGCCCACCCCTTGACTGAAATTCTGGTTTTGCCACTGGTTCCCTGTTCCCTCCATCACCTGTCACTGTGGTTCCACAAGGGATGTCATCAATGGCTCCATGGCTTTGAGCATGCACCCGTACACAGGGCTGTTCAACTCTCCGAGCAAACTCCACCACCACCTCAAAGTCCCCCAGGTTTCTGCCCCCCTCTGACACAGTTGCCAGGAAGTCTGAAAACACACACCTCTGCAGCTCTGCTGGTTCTGTGAGAAGTGTGAGAAAGACTTTAAATATTTTTGTGATCATAATTCTATTCGTGGTAGCTCACCTTTCATTGGTACTGGAGGAAGTCAACATGTGCCAAGAGCAGGTGGTGCGACCTCAAGCACACGCAGGTCTGGTTTGCTATTGACCAGATTACACCAGTAATAGGAGTCTATCCACTCACCAATGCTGGACATGAACGCGAGAGCTTCAGGGGAGGATGTGAACTCATCTTCCTGGTCGGGTCCTTCAGTCCCCGTTATGGCACCCACTGCAGTCTCGTCTACCAGTGGGGCGTCCTCCATTTGCGGCGTGTATATACGGCAGATGCTCCGAGAGGTACCAATCAGGGTTGACAGGTCTCGCGATAGACACTAGTAACTATCTCTATGGAAACAAGCCCCCCAAAAGCTCAACAGCCGAACCGGAAACGGAGGTAGACGCGTTGTCAGGGCAACAATGTTACGATACTTTAAAAACATAGATGTGTACGTTTTAACCCACTTCCCTGGTGGTCTAGTGGTTAGGATTCGGCGCTCTCACCGCCGCGGCCCGGGTTCGATTCCCGGTCAGGGAACTTACTTTTCGTTCTTCCTGAATTCAGTGATAAATCTGATATGAGACCAATTAAACCTTTTCCAGACAAAAAAATACACCCCCCCCTCTCCCCCCACAAAAATACAAAAAAACAAAAAACAACACCTTTGACAACAATAACATTATGTCTAACTGAGGGATCGACGTTAGGAGAGAGCACACTCCTCTGGCTGTGTGCTGCAATGAAACAATACTCTTATTCATCATTCCTGCACAGTCTATGCTGTTGCTACAGATTAATAGGTACATAATAATCAGACTCAACTGAATTCATGTGTAGCTATTATAAAGTCAGCACATATATTGGGTCTATGAGAATTTTCAAATGTGGACTATGAAATACCTTGCTTATGATTACAATAGAAAAGCTTAACATGAGCAGATTATAATCCTAAAATCTGACTGTCCATCATTGTGGAGAAATATAAGGAAAAAAGTTTTTCCTCTCCTTAAAATGTAGTGAAATAAGTCAGTGCAATGCTTGTTGAGTAAATATCACAGAAAATGTCAGTTTAATGTTTAACAAAAAGCTTTAATTCTGGGTGTAAAACAAATCAGAGCAGGTAAATGACAGCATAATTTCTGAATATGAAAAATCTAAAACTCTTCCCTTTCTTTTTAATACAAAACTGTACAAATAAATAGTGAAAATGTTCCCATTTAATGCACTTTTTAAGATAACGAAATCTATTTTATACACTTATGGAATGATGGCCACTTGTGGCTCTCAGTACATGCACATTTGACACCCTTGTATAGTATTTTTTTAAACAAATTTACAGGATATTGATAAGCTCACATTCATTGCAAATGAATTTGCTGGATTTTTAAATTGGAGCTATGAAATAAGATTTATACTTTCAAGTTTAATTCAGTTTTTAACATTTACGGCAGTCGAGAAAGACGATGTTGAAGTTATAAAATTGAGATGATATAAAAGATATAAAAACATTTTTAACAAAATCTTATTTTAAGACTCAACATTTCATTTCCATGTTTTGAAAAACTACAACAAAAACCCCCCCAATATATTCTGTATCATTGTGACTGAGATTCACTTGATCTGTGGTGACAACACAAGTGTCTTCGTCAGTCTGGACGTAAACTCAGACATCTGCTTTATTGCACCAGGTATTTTAGCAGCTTCTTTCAGGCTGACGTCCTTGTTCACACGGTGGAGGATTCTGGTGATATCTTCACCCCTAAAACAACATGCACGGTGTATCAATACATGCAGACTACATCACTGTTGTTTGGATTTTACAGTGCAAATATTTTGAGTTTTAAACTTACCTGGGGCAACAATCCTTTAGCTGATCACACAAAGCCTGAATGAACCAGCTCCCATTTATGATGTGTCTTATTGATTTATAATCTTCGACAGTGGCAACAGCAATGAGAATATCGGCCTGCTCTGGGATGGAATGTGAACCATTATCATCAGCCTCCAATTCATTCACTGCAACTCCTTGCTGTAATCTCTTTCCCTGGCAGGCCTGGATTAGAAAGACTTTGGGCTTGCCTTTCAGGGCCGATTCCTCAGTTGTTTTGAATATTGTTGTGATATTTTTGATGGCGAGGGGCTTACGGTCAACCCCAAACACCGTACCAATCTCTCCATGACTCAGGATACAGCAGATGAATGCATCACCGTGGCGAAGGTCCTTTTCAAGATCAGTGAACTTGGAGTCAAGCCACTCCATTACCTTGAACTCCATTTTCAGCTGAATCTGATTGAGGGTACTCAGAGATGCAAAGCACTCCAGTGTTCGCTCCATTTGGTCCATTTTTTGGTCTCTACACATCAGCACCCTGAACCCCAGCCAGGTAAACACCTCAGCCAAGCTCTCTGTAGAAATGTACATAGAGAAATGCTTAATCTGCAAGCACAAATAAACAAGAACATTTTGTTACAGTTTTTTTCCGGCAATATACCAGCATCTTTGTCAGTTCCAGTCCTCTTGCTGCCATCCTGGAATTCATCATTATTTATGATGACACAGAGGCCAGTGGGCTTGCTGTTCAGTTCATAAAAGTCATCCTAAGAACGACCAAAGCAAATTTGTTGATGTAAGTACCCGTCTTAATGAATTACAATCTTTGGCAGATGTTAATTTATGAACTATTACAGTAATATTTGTGATTAAGGATAAATGATGTTTGTGTTATTACAGACTTATAAGATATTGTAATTGCAACACGCTACTATCAGTCTGTGTTACATGACAAAAAGCAATTTGTTGGTATTAATGTATGTCAACAAGTATTTATGACTGAAACGTTTTTAAAAAATGTTAAATACGGCATTATTTCAAGAGTAAGATCTCACCTTCTTTTTCATTTTGCTGTCTGGTGGATGAACATCTGAGTAAAAGTGTGAAACATAATCAATACAAACATTTAAAAGAAAAAACAATCTTTGCTTGATGTGAAAAGGCAGATGTGTGCATCACTGTACCACTGTGAGCTGAATGTAGAGAACGA
Source organism: Parablennius parvicornis (assembly GCA_900302745.1). NCBI lineage: Eukaryota > Metazoa > Chordata > Actinopteri > Blenniiformes > Blenniidae > Parablennius > Parablennius parvicornis. The sequence continues at coordinate 39,658 of OMNM01010369.1, read as the reverse complement.
CAGGCATCCTTCAGGCTATTGGTCCCCAGTGTAGGAGCAGTGGTCTTAAAGGCCTCGTCGGTTTCCAGGAGGTCTAGGAAGTCTCGGCAAGTGTTTTCTCCTTTCATTATAATCTTATCTATCAACCTCACGACTTGCTCTTCCACATCTCCTTTGATGCTCGCAAGATTGTTGCACTCTCGATCAGTTATCAGCTTTTTCTCGTGAGATTTGTTGAGGATCAACTTGTGATTACTTGACCGAGACAAAGTTTCTATAATCTCAGTTTTTTTTCGTCTCATTGTGTCTTTGGCGGACATACTGCGTCTGAGGAAAAGAAACAGATAAGAAGAGAGATTATTTCAGAGAACACCAGGGAGCACTATTAACATAGAAATGTACAGTCTTACGTCAAGGATTGCCTGGTAGTTTGGAAGAAGAGATGGTGGTTTCGATTTCAAAAATCGGCGTGCAGAACCAAAACACGTCGTTTTGAAGGCGACGATCCAAATTGAAAACTTCAAACAGGAGGCACAAATTGGCATTCACACGCTTCTTCCAGATCCGATAAACAAGTAAAAGCAATGTGCGCTGAAGGATAAGGTAGACCGAGAGACAGACGGCTGGAGCTTGTGTGTGTTTGTGTTTGAGTTTACGTGTGCGTGTTTGTGTGCTTGTGTTGAGGGCGATCGCCCCCTGATGGCGAAGAAATTAAACTGACTGCTGAACACTTGAAACTGGTAGTTGTCACTTATCCACATCCTTGAATCAATGAAAATTGAGAAACTACAACAACAAAATGCTCCTCCAATAGTTGAAACGTTTTTGAATCTTTAAAACAATAGGGACACTGAGATAAAATAGTGGTGGTTTCTCACAGTCACCACCTGGGGGAGCATTTAAGCTTTAAGTCCATGAGCGGGCCATACCATCAAACGAAGACTCTACTCAACGCTACTATAAAACAGTGTCACGTGACAAACAGTAAAGAATTTCAACATGCACCCGTCAGTAGTTGAATCTGACCACTATAAAAAAAAATATGGTGACCTACTGGATCACCAGTCCCTGGTGGTCTAGTGGTTAGGATTCGGCGCTCTCACCGCCGCGGCCCGGGTTCGATTCCCGGTCAGGGAACTAGCTTTTGTCTTTGAGATGAAGTTCACTGTCTTATATTACATTTCTTACAAAAATATTTTAAAAGATCCCTCTTTACATACAACACCAATAGAAATAGAAAATACCAAACAAAACAAAACAATGAATCTGCATACTTAATTAGTGTGTTGTTTTGAACACCAGATGGCAGCAGGGTAAATGTTTTCTTAAGGTCAGGAAAAAAGCAAATGTAGGATTCCTATCATCAACTGGAATTAAAAAGAAAATGTTAAAATAATATTTTGAGACGATTAAAATATGCAACATAAACACAGTACCGTGAAGTACAATTAAAAGACATCTCCATACTTAATCATCCATCAATTCCAAACAGCTTTTTCCAACTGCAGAGTGCTGGAGCTGATCCCAAGGTTCAGTGAAACCACTGCATCACAATGTGGCCCCAGCTAATCAGAGGAGCATATTATAGCATATCAGTTGTCCAACACAGTTGTAAAATACTGAAGAACACTTTAAATAGCTGCAAACTCGTGTGTATTTTTGTTGATTATTGCCTGGCATCGACCTGCTCTTCATTCATAAAATGTATTCTTTTTAAATACTGTTTTACTCTATTTGTATTTTAAATGTATAATTTCATGTAATTTTCAATGTGACTTTTTTTTCCATTTTGCTACAATTTGCATTAATTTATTTACAATTTTACACAATAATGTATATTATTTTGCTTTTTTGCTTCAACGTCAACTTCAAAGTCCAAGACTACCCGGCTTTCCAAAGTTTTACACGTGTTGTTATTTATTTATTTGTTTATTTGTTTATTTCTCATGACTTCATCACTGACAGAGCTGATTTCCCGGAACTTCGTTCCTTTGCATCATTTACAGTCAGCACTGACCACCCTTTTACATCACTACTCTACACATCCGCGGAATCAGTTAGTCCCTAGAGTTGTCGCCCCTTTTTCAGTCGTTATACTTGGAGGGATATAGTAAAAGTATAATAAAGTTTAAGGAGAACTAGTCGAGATTATTTTTCAATGCTCGCTAAATGCAGCAATGTGGTGTTTTGTTTGTTACGTATGTCACGTTTGGCGGGAAAATGTGTGGTCTCTGCGGATGGAGCGAGAAGACGCAGACTATATAAAGTCTGGAGACCCGTGATGTCGGAGTTATTCCAGCTGAGGCGGAGGAAAGGAGGTGAACTCCCTGCCCTGAGAAGTTCACATTTATAAGTCAGAGCCATCAATTACTTATCAACCGACGCTTCATTTTTGTTTCACTTTGTTGGAGAAGATTAATTTCGAATAATCGGCTTTCTCTTTTGGGACATTTGGATTTCTCTCAGGTTTCCATTCAATCAGAAGAATAACGGTGAGTTTTAAGGACCACTCAGTTGTAGTTTATTTATCGCCAAGTGAGTTTTTAAAAACACGTCAGAACTACAAGTTTACTTTATTATGTCTACCATCTTGCATTTTAATTATTCCATCTGAATATTGTCATTTTAATTAAATAACACCCGAGTTCAGCTCACCTGTCGGCAGGTAGCCTCAGTTTGTTTACCTTCTGTGCCATTTGTTAATAATTGTTTACCAAGATGTATATTTTTTTGACTCAACAGAGGTTTAATATTTTTATAAAATAAGGAATTGTCTTTTTTTGTCAGTTTAGTAGTTAAAACTACGTTTTCTTTTAACGTTTTTACTGTAACAGCATTGGCTGTGATTTGATAACGTCGGACGACACGATTTGTTTCATACTCTTATGTATGTTTGTTTTATACTATCAGAGATATAATCCAGTTAAACTGAGTCTTTTTTTTTTTAATTTGTCCACAGGCAGCCATAATGCCACCAGTGTTAACCATGTCCAGCACAAACTACGATTACGACTATGACACTGTTCAGTCATATTTCTTCCTGGATGGGGAGGAGGAAGACTTCTACCCTCCTCCACGCTGCCAGCTCCTCCCGGGTCCCAGTGAAGACATCTGGAAGAAGTTCGAGCTGCTGCACACACCTCCGTTGTCCCCCTACCGAAGACCCTCGGCCCCCGATATTTCTCCATCTGCCGCTGACCACCTGGAGATGGTCTCCGACCTGCTCGATGAGGAGTGCAACCCATCAGCAGCTTTTCTCCAGTCCTTCATCATACAAGACTGCATGTGGAGCAGCAGCTTTGCAGCTGCCACTAAGCTGGAGAAGGTGGTATCTGAGCGGCTGGCTGCCCTCCAGGCCCGCCGGGACTCCAACGCCACACCCAACACTGACGATATTGCTGACCAAGCCGAAGATCATCAGGTTTGCAGGTCTAATGGGGGAACAACGTACCTGCAGGAACTGAACAATGAAGTCACTGCCTGCATTGACCCCACTGCTGTGTTCCCATACACCACACTGGGTGGGAAAAGGAATGACAACGAGGCAGAGATGGAGGTGGGATCAGATTTGTGTCTGGACTCGCCGCCACTGAGCAGCAGTGACAGTGAATCAGGTGAGAATCATTCAAGAGTGTACATGTTAAAATGTTGGTCAGATTAAATAAAGATGGCTGTAAATGTATATATTATATGACTCTGCCCTGTTGATCTACACATGAAATGTTCAATCTATGTTGCATGTACATGTTTCAACATTAAAATGTTTTATTATTTTAATTACAGTGGTTAGTGTAGTCAAGCTTGTTCATGTCACTGTGCTTGGTACTGTGTTGCTAAACACAATGAGTTTGAATTACAGAAGAAGTCATCACAGTGTACATGCCTACATGTGACATTACTGTGACAGTGGTCTTCTGTGTGAAACTCTATGGTGGTGACCTACTGGATCACCTTGTCAAAATTAGTAAAACCACTTTTAAGATTCCTTCTGCTATCAGTCCATCCATTTGTCTTCCTTACTGCTTTATCACATACAGAGTAACATGGTTTGTAAAAAATAATGAATGTACATATTTAGCCTGCCTTTTCAGTGATTTACACCACTTTTCTCTTTTCTCAGAAGAAGAGATGGATGAGGATGCTGAGGAGGAGGAAGAGATTGATGTGGTGACAGTGGAAAGGCGAAAAGCATCTGGAAGGTCGGTCCCCTCTCCTCTGGTCCTGAAACGATCGCAAATCAACATGCATCAGCACAACTATGCGGCCCAGCAGCCATCGGCGAAC
>OMNM01010369.1:17445-35375 GCA_900302745.1 Parablennius parvicornis | reverse complement strand
CAACCTGCCACGAAACGGCCAAAGGCAGACGGCGCATGCCAGTTGCAGAGACCGGGCGGCGGCCGCAGGTGCTGGAGCCCGCAGTCGGACAGTGACGACAACGACAAACGCAGGACTCACAATGTGTTGGAGAGGCAGCGGCGAAGCGAGCTGAAGATGAGCTTCCTGGCCCTGAGGGACGAAGTCCCGGCGGTGGCCAACAATGACAGAGCGGCAAAAGTGGTGATTCTGAAGAAGGCGACGGAGTTTATCAGGGAGATCAGAGAGGACGAGAGGAGGCTGCTGACGACGAAGGATGAGCTGAAGAAGAGGAGCAGAGAGCTGAAGCGCAGGCTGGAGCAACTCAGGACTTTACATTAACTTCATCAATCATTCATGTTAATTTACTTTATTCATGTCAAACTGAGCGGTAGACAAAGACTGATAATGTGAAAACGTCCCAGAGATGAAGCACTCGGTGGAGCGACACACTTAGTGCTGGCAGCTGGTCTGATATCTTAGTGCTCGTATTTATTTTGTTTAAAAACTTGTTCACATTATTTAAAAGTTTATTTGGCTCAAAGGTCTGATGAAGAGAAATGTCTTTGACCACAGCATCTGTATGTTTATTTCCAGCTCATAACAATCATGTAATATTTTATTTAAATGTTGTCCTAAATGATCAAATTGTATATTTTTATATCTCCTGCTGGAGTAGATAACTGTGAGGAGAAGAGACAGGTCTTCATAAACTGCATTCGTATTGCTGAGGTAATGGAATGGTCTCTGTGTAATTTGTCTTCACATTTACACATAAGAAGTAGCAAAAGCCAGGTAATAGCTTCTCATATTGGCTCTAAAACAAAAACTTGTCAAACATTCATAATCCACAACAATGCCATCTGTTCGATCAAAACTTTTAGTTATTGTCAGGGCAAATTATTTAAGATTTTGTTTCTTTGATAATCTGCATCCTTTCTGTGCATCTGCGTCTGGGGAAACCTCTTTCATCCTGTTTTGTTGATCTTCAACTTTTATATTTAGAGTTTCATCATACAGATGAGATGAAATAAAACTTTAAGAGCTGCTCAGAGGAATACTGGTTGTTCTCTCAGACAATATTCCTGCTTCAAATCCAGGGTCAGGGCCTAGTTTGGATGTGTCCTCTTTTCCATTTGAATGTGAACAAGAGATTAAATACTGCTCTGTCTGTCTACTGATGGGCATGGTCTACCCTGAATTACCCCCTCGTAGAACTGGATGGAAAGCCAGGAAGATGACGTTCAACATCTGGAGTTTATTGTAAAATTTCAAAGCAGAAAAATTAGTTGTGGACATTTCTTAGAAAGATTAATTTGAACTTGTAGCAGAAAATAGTAATTTAATGGATCAATCTGTGCTGGTTTCACAGATTCATCAACATTTTTGTTGTGTCATCCGTACTCCAGCTAGCAAAGTCAGAGCAACAGAAACTGTTGAATTATGTTTTCCTCATAGACAACGATGAAAAACAGGAGTAAGTTCAGCTCAAGTCACATGAAATGAGCTAATTCCTCATCATTGGGCATTGAAAACATAAGACATTCAGCAGTATGTGATAATTCATAATGAATGAGAGACTTTGAAAACATTAGAATTAGAAACAATAAAGGATTCTCTCCGATTATTTCTAAAAGCATACAATTTACTGAATGCTCTCCCCACAGGCTTGTGGAGAACCCTGGTCTTCGTAGTGCTGATTCATAGCAACAGATCAGACTGCTGAGTCATGCAGGGATGCCGAGTTTGTCCAACATGGTCAATGATGACTAAAGCAGTCCCCGTTTCCGCTACACACAATGTTTGTCCTAAGTTATTTATTCTTTTTGCCAGGGCTCTTTGACACACACAAACACACACCTCTACGAGCAAACGTGAGTTACTGATCAAACTCAAGTGTCATTTTGGGACTCTGGGAGGAAAATAGAGTACATTGGGGGAAAAACTCATGCAAACTCCATAGACAGTTTGTCAAACTTGGACTCGAACTGGAGATTTTCTCATTGCGAGACTGAAGAGTGCTAACCGCCACATCACACTGTGGTCCGAGGCACAGTTCGACTACAATGAAAAAACTTCACATACTTCACATACATACATACTGACTTGAATGTGTCCCTGAAGGAAAGTGACTTCCACATGACCATGTCGGGAGGGACTGGAGGACTCGCTCTAGTGCCCCTTTAAAAAAATCTCCTCTCACTTCAAAATAACTGTAGATTTATGGTTCCAGGATAGAGCAAAACACAGATGTTCTTGTCTCAGTTTTGCATTTAGAAGGCAATGTCAATGACATATTAGTCTCTCACAACGATAATTTAAACAAAATGTTTTTGTCTGCACTCAACCAACCAAGATATTTCAACTGAAATCCATGGCTCAAATATGTCATTTACAAATGTATTCAGGTTTATCTTTAATAACCCTTGAGATGTGTCCCAAGCATGAACCAGTATAAATACTTGTTGTGGTCATTAGTCAAAGTTTACTATCTAAAAAACTGGACACATAGCTCGCAAATGAGGACATTTGAAGGTTTCTGGTATATCTGATTCATATGTTTGGAAACATGAGCCACCAAATTTCGATTTTCAGCCCATTTCATTGTCTGTGATGCATTTCAATCTCATTGCAGTACTCATGGAGCATCACACAGTCATATTTTAGGATTGCGAGTATTTCTGCTGAGTCAGTGTGAGTGTAAGTATTGTATGTGTGAGTGAGGAGGGAAAAAATTCTCCGGCAGCTGTTCTGACACAGCAGGTGGTCTCATGGCAGAGGGACAGGGACGGCTTTTCAAGCAAATGTCCAGAGTCGGGAAATACTTCTGAAGGTTTTAGGGGCCAAAGCAGTGGCTCTTCAGAGTGTTTTAACAATCCTTTTGGTCCCAGTTGTTACTGGGAGACTGTTGAGCCTGGAGTTTATGAGACCGAGCTTCCTGCAGTGTGGGTCAATCAGAGAGTTACATGTCCTTTTGGAAGGTTTAGGGCGGGAAGAGCAGGTTCTACTTTGAAGGATAAATGTTGGTCTTCTTGAAGGGCGGTGGGGGAGTTCAATGGATGAGAGGAGTTGTGCCATTTCTCGGGATGCACTGTTAAACCTAATGCGGGACACAATCTTTTAGGTGAGAAATAGTGCACTTTAGAATTCGAAATTATCATAATAATAGTAGTAGTACCTCTAGCGAACGTCAACACATTTTATTCCAAAACATCCGCTCCTGCTCCAAATCCTTTTTGAATTTGGTTATGTTGCAATTACACTAGAGTCGTCATTACTGCACTTAAAACACACTGAAATACACATTCTAAAAAAAAAAAAAAAAAACAGATAACAATAAATCCCAAATTATACAATAGCAAATCAATGAAAGGAGGTTATTCTAATAATTTAAGAATTGACATTTTTTCTTTTACCGTCATGGTGCTAATCATTATCCTGCTATGCGGGTCCTACCCTCCCTTAAGGTAAACTACATAGTGACTCCACAAAGCTGCTCAGAAAGTCTTCTGATAACTGGTGCAAGTATCATGAATTGCAGAACCGTATAACAGATTCTGATAAGCTCCATTGCACATGTCCAGTGGAAAAGGTTTAACTGAACTTTAAACATGATATCCATTTTTTCAGAGTGGAGGTTTGAAATCTGGAAGTTGGCCAAAAATCATGATAAGAGCAAATTATTAGCTGATTGTTTCAACATTTCTGACAGTTTCCTTGTTTTTCTTTGTGACAAACAGTAAAAAGTGGCTAATGTTTAGGTTTGGGCACTGGGTGGGAAGTTTGAAAAAAGAGCATGTTAAGCTACTTAGAAATAAATACACACATGGCTACATCATTATTACGGCTCTGATGGGAACCATCTGTTATCCTTCAGCTTCAGTTTAGACATACAGCAGACTGAGGCCAACCGGGGACACTCAGAAAGTGGACACAAGTTGACTGGTTTTGAGTCCAGGTTCCAGACATTCAAGTGGTCAAAAGGAATGTTTTGATGAGGAAGCGTATAGCTGCTAAACTATAGGTTGATTCTATGTTCTTCACATGGCACAAATACATTTCTAATATTTGAAGGAGGCAACAAAGAGAGCACATCAAGTCAAACTGTACATATATGAGGATTATAGAAGCCCCAGTTAAATGTTTGTTTTTAGACTGTGGAATGACAGAAAACCCGTGCACAGATAGACTATGCAAACTTAAATCAGAATGCCCCCCAAACCCAACAAAGTAAATGATAAAGTGCATAAAATTCCCACTGAAAATTATTCAAACAGCACGAAACTTTAGATATGGCTTCATCCAATGTTAAATTTGTGCAGATTATAGGTGAAATATAATCTCTAACTCTATACCAGAAGAGCAAAGGGATAAATTCCTTTAATAGCCAACGGCACATTATGGAAAAATTTAAATAACAGTGTGAGAAAATCTACTGATGTAATTTTCTGTTTTTTGAAGCATCTCCTGAAGCTGTTTTAACTGAGTAAAACATTTGCATGCAAATGAGCCTAGATGTAGTTTCCATAGTGGACATGGTAGCACGGTGTCCAGGCCAGCTTAACTGCCCGTAGGGGCTTCTCTATTAACATTTCAGACTAGGAACATTCCCACAGACTGCAACAAACTCACACACCAAAAACCTCAGTAGGAGCTGGACAGAACTTACTCCACTTAACAGAAGTAACTCTGCTGGTCTCCTCATACCACCTGCAATTTTGATTAATAAAGTATTTCTATTCTATTCTATTCTATTCTATTCTATTCTATTCTATTCTATTCTATTCTATTCTATTCTATTCTATTCAAGGAGTACAAATTTAAAGGTTTAAAAAATTTTAAACAAGACATTATGATAATTGATATTTGCATATAATTTACCAGCATGGTTTCAACCTACGGATTAAAAGCCACTGAGATTGTATTTTAAGACATATTCCCATTTTGTACACAATCTCTTGAGGGGCTTTGAAATCTTTAGGTTCATTGGTCACTGTTAGCCCCTTTGACTCCCACCGATATAAAGATGAATATAATAAATTGGGTCACCTCAGATCTATTTAACTCAGTACTGTGAATCACAATTCAGCTGTGTATTCACATGCGTAAAATACATCAGTTTAAGGCCTCACACAAACCCACAACACATCGCTACTTCTTCTTTTTTTCTTTTCTAGTGGGCGATTGATTGACATTCTCTTCTCAACGATTACTTTTTTGTTGCACCTGCTTATTGCCATATTTTTAAATAGACTTCTGTGACCCCATCATGAGATCAAATCAGCTCTTTTAAGCATCTTGCGGTTCAAGATCCTCTTTCTGCAGGGATGTGGGTCTTAACTCTATAATTAAACACAAAATTCAACTTTACCAATAAAACCCCCCACCCATCCTGCTGAGGTCTCATGGGAGGCCATGACGATATTGTTGCCTCGGTGTCTGAGGATTTTCCAGAGCATCTGATTTTACGCCACGCAGAGAGAAAAGTGAAACCATTTCTCTCTGCAGCCCACCGACCGCACGCAGCATGGTGTTTCCACTTTTTTTTTTTTTAAACTGACAAGTTGTTTTCTGTAATGCAGACCTCAAATACGAGAAGAGAAGATTTCAGTTTCCTTGCACGTTTGCATGTCACATGCTGCTTCATATCAATTCATGTCAACCTACAGTTCGGGTCTCAAAATTCATCCAATAATAGAACAAACAGCCAACATCCACCTACAGTGGAGTAGTAAGTAATAGCTTGTATGCCCACTAACAATGATTCGAGACTACAGAAAAATAGCAAACTGTGCACTGATCAATTTCATTAAATTTGTGTCAGTCAATCACCTGAAAGGTTGTAACAACCAGTCAAGATTACACTCACACATGCTGCCAATTTAGAATCATAATTACCCTCCAAAGCATATCTTTGGAAAAGAGAAGTCACAAAGAAAACATGCAAACACCACAAAGAAGAGCCCACAAGTCGAGACCAAAACTAGAGATATTCTTGATGTGAGACTAATTGTGTCACTGTAGCACCAAGCGGCCATATTCTATACGTGCTCCATCCATCACAGGGTCACGGGGGCAGGAGTCAATCTCCACTGGCAGGTTACACTTTGGATAGATCACTCATCAAACTGCAAGCAGAGACACACAAGACATCAGACACACACACAATCACTCCTATGGACAGTTTAGAGTCACTAATTAACCTAACAAGCCAGATTTGCGAATGCTGGAGAAGCCATAATACAGAAAACCCACACATGCACTGGGAGAACATAAGAACTCTCAGAAGGTCCTGGCCAGGATCTGACCTGGACTCTGGTTTGGTGTGACTTGGTATCGTTACTTTCATCATGACTGTGGCAGGGCAGAGCTTGAATACATTTGAATATGTCTTAGTTTTATAAGCAATACAGGATAATACTGAATTAATTTGAATTTTGTCATCAAGGTTAGGAAACACATAAAATACTTGAATTTTGATTAAAATTAAAATTAGATGCACAATTGTTACATTCCTTGAATTACTTTCCATAGTTTTTATAAATCCTTGTCGGTCCGTCCCTGGTCTAGGTTATACCATGGCATAAAATTAATCTCAACAAGATCACAGTTTTTGTTTGACTTTTTTACTACGCTGTATATGGCATAGTAGTAGAACAATATGTTAAACCTTTGATGGTAGTTTAACAAATATTTATTTCCAACAAGCAAAAGGCTCACTTCTGCTCATGCTCCTATAGTGAAAGGCTTTGAAAACATCGATAAAAAATGCAGGTCAGAAAGGGTTTCTTTGAGAAATTAAACAACTGATAAAACCAAAACGTTAAAAGCAACGTATGTGGAAATGTTCAGCAAAACATACATGGAGAGAATAAATAAAAAGATAAATAAAAGGATACAGCATCACCCACTACCTGAAATACTGTAGACATTGAATCACTCCCCACAATCTGTCTGTCTTATGTTTACCTCTCCTTCTGTCCATATAACCTCAACTGGAACAGCAGAAAGTCTCCGTCTGAGCCTGGTTCTGCAGGTTTCTTAGCTGTTCAACGTGACTTGTTCCTTTCCATCATTATTTATGCTTGCTCATGTGGAATTGTTGGGTATTTCTCTATGAAAGTGCTTTGATGAGTGTGTTGTATTTGGCACCATCCATATAGAATAGAATAGAATAGAATAGAATAGAATAGAATAGAATAGAATAGAATAGAATAGAATTGGAAGGAGAACAAAAATATTGTAAATGGGGAACCAGCTCAGTGACGCAATCTCAACGGATCTGAGGGGGACTTTCCTTTTGAGTCTATAACCAAAGCAGAAAAGAATGTGCCTAAATAAAGAAAGGTGTTTTCAAAAAATCAGCATGTGAGTGAAACTGAGTCATCAGTGTCTCCCTTTTATGGTTGATCGCTTTGTTTGTCGCAGCACCGACTTTCAACCAGACAACTTCTACAACGACCAAAATGAGCTGAAGAGAAAACTTTCACACGCTCCACAGGTCTTTCAATGAGAAACACATGACCAGGGCCCAGACAGTAATCTTTGTGTTCAAAAAAAGACAGAAAAAAACAAAATCTCTTCAACACAGACACAAAGTTGATCAGAACTGGGACAAAAGAGAAGTCAAACAAATTAACTAAAAATAATTAAATACAGTCAATAAACAGTTGGATAGTTGGATGTGAGAATGTGTACAGTTATTTGAGATGAGTGAATGTGAGTCAGAACAAGAATTAAAAACAAAATAACTACAAAGTGATACAGAAAACAACCAAAAAAATTGTTGCAGTTGGTTGAGACTTTCTTTTTAGAAAATCACTGATGATACTGAATCAAAATCAAATCAAGAAATCATTTGTAATGCTAAATATCTCAGTGGACACTCCTTTAACATGTAATCCACCTTTTGGCCTGAAATAGTGTCTGGGAGCACCCAGCTGATTTAAATCAGTTTGAAGTACTACATAAACCGCATTACTCAAAAATGTTACCTATTCTTCATCCTTGATAGAGGTTGTGGTGCAGAGGTCGAGCTTTCACACTGAGGATTCTTCTTCAAATGGTTCGATCAGCAATACAATCATTGTGTGGCTGAATGATCCAAAAACGGTAGAAAAAGGGCGGACATACTTTAAAACAAGAAATGTCATTATGAAATTAATTAGCGAAGAAAGGACCATTGGGATGTGCACAACTACTAAAATGTACATAAAACTCTTTTATACATGGATTACAAATGGTAAAGTGCAGGAACAAGGTGCTCCAAATATGGGCAATATTTATATGCACACCAGGTACGGCTTTGCACGTAAACATCCGGTCTGTATTTCAGAAAGCTGAATGTTCACTGAGATACTCAGACAGAAACCCACCCACAGTGCCATGATTTGTGTACATCTGTTTTATGGAAATGAAAACAAAACATGTATGGAAACTCCATAATTATAAAGCATGTGTAAGCAATTAAAATTCTGCTGCATTTCCCGACCTTTAAATGCAAAACATGCTTCTTGAGAAGCTTCCTCTGCACCCACATATTTCACACAGCTCAGGTGTGCAGCTCTTTTCTAAAGCTGCACTTGAAGTGCGATGTGGGCCTTTCCCACACGGCTGAATGAGTACAATCGAGACAAGTGAAAATCATATGAGAGTTAAAAGTATCTAACCATGTCTGGAGAGTTATGCTGTTAATGTAACTGGCGTTGTTTATTGGAGCCCATGAGTCTTTTAAAGTCCTCATGGAAAGTCAGATTTGAACTTGACAACAGGTGGAATGGAGGACATGAATATCCAAGGTCAAAGCTTGTAATGCCAACCATCCGACTGAACCTTCGCCTTGTTCCTCCAGTAATCGTTTATACTCTCCAATAAAGTGTTAAAGTATTAGCCTGATTATAAACAACTTGCATATAAAGAGAAAAGTTGCCCTCTGTCCCAGTATAGAAAGAGTGACAGCAGAACTGAAAGAGATATAAAATTACTTTGAATAAAAGTATTTTTTCACCATTTTGTATGATCTTTTGGGAACTTTTGTTTTGCTTGTTAAGCTATACTGTCTTAATGTTTGCTTGACCAGTATCTTTGATCCTGTAACTGTGCTCCCTGGGGAATATAATTGCACTACCCGATATAAAAATATATTTAATTTACACATAAAGACAACAAGACACAAAAGTTTTTTTCTATATGCAACAATGAAGTATTTTTAGTAATTCTATCATGAATCAGGTAAAGAGCAAACTCTTTGTGTATAAATGTGTCTCAATCTGTAGCAATAAAAAGTAAATTGCTGTAAATGTTGGGTCTGCTGACAGAAAACAACGCAGCAGGGCGTTAAGACAAAAAGAAAACAGTCATGTTAGTTTTTTGTGTAATCTAATCAGACAGCTGCAACCTGGTTAACCAATAAAAACTAAAAGTAAAACTCCACACCTGACAGCTCAAGCTGCGGAGCTGATAACGCTACAAACTGCCCACTGATAAGACTCTTTGTGAGTGTGTGTGTGTGTGTGTGTGTGTGTGTGTGCGTGAGAGAGAGAGAGAGAGAGAGAGAGAGAGAGAGAGAGAGAGAGAGATGCCAGCCAGTGTTATCAGTCAAACAGGGGAGCAGCTTCCTGTTTCCCCCCAGCTTTAATGTGTCCAGGAGGAAGGAAACCCCTTATATGGCCAGCAGGTGAGAATGGATACACCTGTAGGAGTGTTGTATTATCTGATGAGAATATTTTTTAAAAAGCGCACAGAAAACCAACACTCACTATTCTAGTTTTAGTGAAACGTCTCACAGTTTAGAGGAAGTCGTCCACACATATTTTATTGCACTTTATCCTGATCATGGTTGTGTGAGCAAATTCTGAAGAAATCCACCTCAGGTCCACTGCAAACAAGAAAAGGTCAAACATGCAAATTTTTACTAAATCTTTCTGTATATGAAGCTCTGAGAGTGTTTGCCATTTAACCCTTATCACATTCTCATACACATTATTGTGTTTTTACATTTTTCTTCATGCATAATTTTGACTGTGTTCATGCATATTAGCTTAAACTGGTAAAAATCTGTATTTTTCTGTCCTTTTTTGTAATGTCACTCTCAGCTATTAGAAATGTTTTTTTTTTTTTAAGTAGCATATAGTAAAATTACTCCAGTTTTGTTCCCTCAACTGATTTTTTTGTCCATTCACTTCCATTAAAACCATATAATTGTGATCCCTCAAAAATACATTAAAAATAAAAAATGTTCAGTTAGTTAGTTAGTACAAAATACTTGTACTGTTCGAGCTGAGACACATCAAAAACCCAATGAGCAGTAATTCCTATGATAAGGATTGAAACTTGATTTTCACATCTCTGTTTCTCTTTCTCTCTCATACACACACACACACACTCATTATAGTACTCAACAGTTTGAGCAGTACTCAAATAAGCACTCAAAATTGCACATATCAAGGTTGCAGCAGCAGTGTGGGAAAAGTGGCTTGTTTAGATTGGTGGATGTCGGACCATCAGAAAAACTGTATAATGTTGTGAAGCCTGTTATTTCTTCAACTAATGCTGAGACTCTACTACAGTGCTCGTCCCCTGGAGCCACTGGACCAACACCTGATGGCACTGCAAGCATTGGTACAACAACAAGATTGAAAGATGACGCCGTCATTTTGGGAGAAAACTGGCATTTATTGGGGTAAAATCCTGAAAGTGATCGTGGAATTAGATTTTGAAAATCAAGACTGATGTTGGAAAAAAAGAAAGAATCCCTATATTGTTATTCATAGGTGAATACCACATAGGGAGTAGATTTAAGGATGCATTAAGTGTTAATACAAAGAACAAAGACATTGTGAAATATCCGGCAGTGAGGAACACACACACTACTACAAACATGCATGCGCGTACACACTTTGCAAACTGTAATCTTTAAACACTTTCTATAAAGATAAGATTGCATTGAAACCTTTTGATATAGGACAACTATAATCTCTCTCTATCGGTCTTCGTCTCTGAAGACGTTATCATGTCTGAAGTCCAGTGAAGATTATTGCCCCTGCAGCTCCAGCACTCCACCAGGTCATCTTCATGACGGAAGTTAATTTAATGTGAATCTCCCAAACAATTTACACTTATTTCTGAGTTTCACTGAAAAATTAACTGTTGTGGTAATAATGTTAAGTTCACACATTTGTCAATCCCTTTTGGCTTTAGAGTCACATTACATATTCTGGAATCTATTGCAATTTTATAAACAATTACAAAGTGAGTTCTAACCATCCACCATGTATAAAGGTTCCATATAAGCTATTTTTTCAACAATAAGTTACATTTATTATCAAAGAGTCTGTATCTTAATAAGTAGAAATGCAAATGTCCATGTTTTATACAGCAATGGTTTAATAAACTTGACTTTTATATAATTTCAGACAAAATTGATTCGAAAAAACACTGTCTGATCCTCTGATGCCAACTGTAGTGTCACAAAAAGTAAACATAACCATTATCATAAAAATGTGTTTTCAAACTCCCTCAATATATTGTTTAGTGACATCTAAATTAATCATAATTGGACATTTACTGTTTATTGATACAGAATATCAATTTTTACATGATCTCATGTATTTATTTATTGGTGAAAAACAACATCAGATAATTTATTTCTTGTGATATACTATCAAACAATGGTTACAATATTGATTGGAAGAGCTGGAAGAGGGCCCATTGTGATCTTTTTGAGTTGTAGAATTCTGGATGAAAAATGCTCTATGTTTGCAGAGTTGCTTCAAATTCCATGGTTGGTGGTTCAATCCCTCCCATGGCTCGAGAAGGTGAATTGAACCACCAGGCATGGAATTTGAAAGGTGGTCCTTCCCGGGAATTACTCAGAAGCTTGTAATTCCTGGGGAAAACAGCTGACAGGAAGCAGCACATTCCGTGTGTGTGTCTGTGTACGTGTGTGTGTGTGTGTGTTGGGTGTTACCCACTAAAATACTTTCAGCTGACTGTAATCTCAGATAACAGTGTGAATGATAAATGCCATCACATATTATTGTATCACAGTGGAACACACTAGATGTCTGGTGAATTCCTTCCGGTTATACTACTTTGTGGTATTACAAATAGAAACAAATTATAGAAAGAATAATGTTAAAACAAGAAATCTTGATCTGTCCTTTGTGGAAATACAATTAAAGTTTAGGGTTGAAGGTTAAATTTGCAGATTTAAAAATAATAATAAAGTTCACACAAATCTTCAGTCAGCAGACATGAACGAGACATAGTAAAAACAATCACTGAGTCACAGGAGCATTTGTGTCACAAGAGAAGCAGAACTAAAATGAGTCTTAGCAGTGATTTAAAAATACTAAGAGAAAAAGAGCTGACAGTGTTCCTCCATCAACAATAGAAAATAATGAATAAAGCTCGGTTTTTAAGGGAAGAACTGTAAAAACAGCAGGAGATCAAGAGACGACTGCCTGATAGGGAAAGCAGGTGCAACCATCTAGTTTTTAAAATTGACATATCATCTGGCAGCCAAAACAAACTTTAAAACATTAGCCTAAGTGAGTGCAATGATCATCACATGAGCTAAACCAACTGGACTCTGTATTCACAATGAATCATGAATCACTTCATTTATCCAGATATATTCTATAAAAAGAATAGAACACATTTGGTTATTAAAATGTCACTTACAATGTAATATGTATAATGCCCCTTCATTGATTGGTATTCGAGGTTCTCTTTGCCTGGAGATAAATGTACATGTGTGTGAAGCACAAGTGTAATTCTGACTGCCTTTGTAGCTAAGCTAGTGATAAGACACTGGATGACATGTTGTCAACATAAAATTAATATGATATCCGAGGTAGTGTTAAATTCTCTCCTGATACCGAGAAGTCCTGTAAATCAGGTGCAGAGATTATGGGACCGTTTTTATGTTTTTGTATGAATGGAAAACATTCAATCGAGTCCCTGAGGTTCCACTGAATAGGACTGCAGCTTGTTTCAGGACATTTCTTTCTTCTTTTTTTTTTTTTAGATTGAATGAAAACGGCATCCACTTTTCCTTTTGATAAACGAACCGTCTGCCTCCATCTCACTTTCAATCTCAAGGTAAGCCATGTGGAATGAGACAGTGACGCAACAAATCGTTATAATTACTGACACCATGTCTAAAATGATTGGATTGTTTTGACTCTTAGGGCAGATTGACTCAGTATCTTGTAAATTACAAAATAACTCTAAACTAAACACCAAGGTGACTCAACAGCAGAACATAATCAGTCCAGCAAAGCGGGGCCCAGAGAGAGCAGAAACATAAAGCATGTGAAATAAGACTGAGCCCCCCAAAAAAGATCTCTTGTGTTCACAGGATACTGAGGCAGACTAGGAAGTCTGCTTACCCATGGAGTAGTGATCAGCCTTGTGGGTAAAAAGCAAACCATGAGAATCCCTAGCTCTGAATCACTGAATGATTGACTCCATCATAGGAAGCTTGTGAGTCTTCATTTAAACAATAATACAACCCGCAAGCACTTTTAATTACAAACAGCAGTTTTCCTTGGGATTATCTCTCGATCCGTCGTTTCAACCACAGCCATAAATCTACCAACATTGTGTGTGAAACTGGTACCAAGTGAAACCCCTGCACACACAGGGCGAACAAGCAAACTCCACACAGAAAAGCCACGCAGCGCAAACTGGACTCTCAGCTGGAACTTTCTTACTAAAGAGCAAACAACTGCAGGCCACCACTCTGCAGCTCTGAGCATCAAATTTATTTGTAAAATATCTTTAATGAAGCACATGAGCGCGTCAATGAAGTGCAGTAAAGACACATTTAACAAACCTTTTTTATTCAAAACTTTATTATCAAACAAATCTCAAAAACTAATTCATAAAAATGTAAAAAAAAAAAAAAAAAAAAACAAAAAACAAAAAAAATTTGGCCATCAGAGACATCTATTTAAAACAATCAATGCCTTTAATTTCCTGATGCTGTTGTGTTAACATACAAAGCAAAATATAAAAATATAACCAGTTTCTGAAAGTTTCCAGTTGGCAGTCCCGCTGATTACCACGTCAGTCTGAGACTCACCACCCATCAGTACCTCAGTCTTCCATAGGCGTTTATTCATTAGTCGTTTTACATTCCCACCGGGTGTTTTCAGTTTTTTAAATGCTTTTCTTTCTGATCAGGAGTCTGATCTGGCAGCTGCAAATCCTAATTCAAATAAGAAATATGCTGTTTTAAATATTTTTGTAATAATGAAATGCAAAATTACAACATAGCTTGATTTAAGCAGCTGGTCTTTCTAATAAAAATGAGCTGAATTAATTTTCCCAACAAACGGAACCTGAAACACAAGTGACCCTGAGAGACAAACTCTTCCCAAATTCCTGATACCTCACATTAAAAAAAAATGCTGAAATATTTATTTGTAAGCTGCAGCAGACAAACAAGCACTTAGAAGGAAAATTGCCAATGCACAAGTTTCATTCTAATTTTTTTACTTGCTGAAACGACACTATCAGATGATTGTGCTACATTTAACTTGGCTCCTATCTACAAACAGCTAACTATTGTTATGTTGTTTTTTTTTTTTTTAAATGCATACCTTTGGATACCAGAAAACTATGTGACAAAACGTAAAAGTCTCAGAGTTCATTTGCTTTCCAGCAGCTTTGAAAGAACTCTGCAGACATGATGAATTACAGGTGATGTTGCAGATTTAGGTATCATCACTGACAAGCACCTGCTTTTCCGTGTTCATAAATAGAAAGAAGAATAGTCATCCCATATCAAAAAGTGGATATTATCTCATAAAGCTGTTGATGCTGATTTGGTGTGCGCTGACATGGTGTGCAAGCAACTTAAAATATTCTTGAATTGGCTTTCGTCCCCCCAAAATGATAAGAAATCCTCCATGAAAAAAGCTCAAATTCCACTAAATGAAACAATTCACTCATCTGTAGCAAATAGATTTCCTTTTACAATCTCTTTTCAAAACTGGATTCATTTTCAAATTATCAGAATTAAATTTCAACATTTTCATTCATTAGTGGTGCTTCCTGTACCTTTGAATAAGTTCATTGGAAGTTTGAGTCGTTGCGTTGATGAAAAAGTATGTTGTAGAAAGATGTTTTACTACACCACCGCCATCAAGTGGATAGTAGGAAGTATTGCATGCAGAAAGCCTCGTGAGTCATCTGACAATGTTTGTGAAAGTAAAACCTTGGCAGATGATCTGTCTTATTGATTGAATTATCAACATTTGTACAAACAAACTTGTATGGGGAAATGATTTGGAGACGGAGTTTACAACTTTATATATGTGATAAAATTCTGTCCATAATGTCATCAAGATTTCAGAAGTACTTTCTTGCAGGATCATATTTCTCAGTGCAGGAGACTGATTGAGAGATTTTCTATTTATTACTTGTACAAGAAATCAATCATAGAAAATAAAGATTGCTTCAACTTTGTGTAATATCAAATCGTCTTTTTTTCCCCTTTTTCTTTAAAGATTCTTGCTGAGCGTGTGTTTGAGTGACGGCAAAAAGGATACAGGGGCGATTCGAAACAAGGAGGTGATGTTTTATCAGATTGTAATCACCATGTTTCACTTTGGAAAACTGTGGGATGATTATCATGATTACTAGTTCTGGTCCCATGTTAGCCAGGAGTTTGTTTCTTTTTTGTTCGTTTTTTTACTTGATCCTGTTGATTAAGATAGAAGTATTTTGCTGATGTTTGCTTCTTGGTGATGGTTGTGTGTCAGTTTAAGTCTCTTTTGGCACAGCAAAACATTTTCCCAATTTCGGTACAGTGTTTTTTGTTTGTTTGTGTGCCAAATGCTGGAAATAACAAGTCGCAAAAGGCAGGTAAAATATACAATCAACCGTGCTGCCACCGAGGTGGCAGATTAAACACAGCTTAAACACAACAAGACGTAAACAAAAATTGAGCAAAAGAGTTCATCCATTTCTCTCAGTTTCTTTGTTTTTTTGTTTCTTTTTTTTTTTTTTTTTTTTTTTACATTTTTTAAACAACAAACACAGCTGAAAAAAAAAACATTCATAAGAATATTAGCTAAAACTTTGTTCAGTAGTTCTTTTGAAATTTGGACCACAACACTTTTGTTACCCCCTGTATCATTCCAGTTAAAGAGGAGCTCTGGGCTAATTTGGCTGCAGCATGTTTTTAATCTGCTTGGAGGTAGTCTCATCATTCAGATGTTTGGTCGTGTACCTGCAGAGTGAAAGGAGAGATTGAGTTGAAAGATCTGCTTCTCTCATGTGTTTGTGGTCTGCGTGGAGGATGACGGACCTGAGAGCGTTGAGTAAACCCTCCACTCGGCTGGGCGGCTGCTCCTTCAGCAGTTTGATGCAGCCTTTCATCTAAACAGTATGAAAAAACTCAAGCTTAGTGTATCGCAATACCAGATCTCTGAACAGGAGTGGAATATTACTTCTTGCATTTCCTGGAACAAAAGTAACTTTGCAATGTAAAAATATGAGTTTCTACCATTGATCTTATATTAAACTTTATTTTCACATCTGAAATTATGCATTTTGTACTCAACCATTATTTGATAATCATGATAATACATGTTAATTTCAAGGCACCTTTCTCAGCACTCAAGGAAACCGTACAGTCAGTAGTTACATTAGTACATTAAACACAGGAACAACTCTACGATAGACAATACAAGAGTCGGGAGAATTGGCATCAGAAGGAATATGCAGTTTTCAAGGGATGAATTTTGTGTCATGATTTCAAGTGGGGGAATGAGTCCTGGTTTCTCAGTTGAGGAGGTAATGAGTTCCAGAGATGGTGGTGAGATGGGCAGAGAGGACAGACAGGTGAAAGGAGGAAGAGGATCTAAGGGACCAGGAGGGAGTGGAAACGTGTAGAAGTCAGACACATTTGGGAGGTGAGGTTGTGAATGGCCTTGACTGTGAGGAGGAGGATTTTAGATTGGATGTGGAAATGATCCGGGAGCCAGTGAAGCCGTTGGAGGACTGGAGTGATGTGGTGGGTGGAGGGAGTGAGAGTGATGATGCGGGCAGCTAAATTCTAGACCAGTTGACGTTTATGGAGGGACTTGTGAGGGAGGCCAAAGAGGAGAGAGTTACAATAATCCATACAAATTATCAATGTTGATTGAGAAGCTGTTGGTTTATTGATAAAGTAGACTTGGTGATAATGAAGAGGATCTGTTTTGTTGGTTTTATTTGCTGGTTAATTAAAGGAAGCTGAGGGTGAACCAAGTTTTTATTTTAGAGATGCAATCAGTGAAGGAGGATGGATGAGGGTTTACTGGTGAGGTAGAACTGGGTGTCATCTGCCCAACAATGGGAATGTATGTTACATTTGTGGAAGATATTACCAAGGGGAAGGAACCTGTAGTAATGGAGATAGGGATGAATTTACAGGATTTAAGTTGAGTGAACTGAGTGTAGCCAGAGAGGTAGGAATTGAACCAGTCCAATGGAGTGATGGAGATGCCAATAGAAGATAGTCTGCCGAAGAGTGTGGTGAGATATTTGACGCAAATATGGTTGTTTTGCAGTTTTTTTAAACATTGTTTTAATATTTTTTTTAAATTACGGTAAATAATTATGTATGAAGCCCACTGACTAAAAATATCATATTTAATGGCTCCTTACTGCCTTCTGGAGGGACGCTAAAAACTGTGTGTGTGTGTGTGTGTGTGTGTGTGTGTGTGTGTGTGTGTGTGTGTATGTGTGTGTGTGTGTGTGTGTGTGTGTGTGTGCGTGTTACATCTATATTGCAGGTCTTGACAAAGGCTCCAGCCGGGTGAACGTGGTCATAAAGGATGATGACGCCCACCATCACGCGCAGGCAGAACAGCACCGTCTCCTCGCTGGTGAAACGACTGCGGTACTCCCTGCAA
>OMNM01010369.1:6621-17425 GCA_900302745.1 Parablennius parvicornis | reverse complement strand
ACTGCAAGCTGAAGACAAACAACCTGCTCTGGTAGTACAGGTAGTGAGAAGCACCTCGCTGCCTCAGTAGTGGAGTCCCCTGGGCCCTGAATGTCCCATCGCCACACACACACACACACACACACGAACGCACACACGAACGCACACACACACACACACACACACACACACACACACACACACACACACACACACACACACACACACACACACACACACACACACACACGAACGCGCGCGCGCGTGCAGTCATCACGCTGAGTCAGACAGTAACGATGACGACTGATTAATTCAAAGACAGGTCAGGACTCACGGTGTTTCCAGCATCACTTTACAAACACTGGCCATCGTGCTCAGGCAGTCTGTCGTGTTTTCAATCGGCACATCTGGATTCTGGGAAACAACACAACAAGCTGTGACCATATTCACAGTAGAAAAATATATTGGCCTACATGCTGAAGCTGTTGTCCTGCTATAGTTTTACATCATTCATGAAGTAGTTGCAGCGACCTCTGCTGGTGGCCAAAGGAGAAACACAATTATGCATTCAAGGTTCTATCATGATTAGATTTCTGGTTTGTTTGAGTTTGTCAGTGTCATATTATGCAAACTATAAACATTAAATAAATAAATAGCTTCTCTTCCCAAATGTCGAAATTTTCAGCTTTTCATGAATTACCAGAGTGAACCTATGAAGAGGAGCTGATACAGCATGTCACTAATGCAGAATATAAATAATATCAATCTAATTAACCAAAACCCAATTGCTAAGTGTCATTAATCCAAATCCAATCTGAAGTTTGAGCTCCCATTAGCTGGTAAAATGTTAATTTGTTCATTCTTCTTTTCTACTGTGCTCTTTTCTACATTTTCCAACCATTAACCATAACTGAAGGATACAGATGGTTTGTCCCTCCCAGTCTGGTGTTATACAATATGCCTTGTTAAAAAAGAGTTTTTTTATTTCCTTTATCACCACCAATTCATTTGTGATGCCAATTTAATAAGTTTTTATGAAATCATTATGCGTACTTAGGTATCTTATAATTGGGACTCTACAAATTTAACCGAATTAAGATCAAATTTCATAACGCAATTGCAATTCATCTGCACATTAATTTTGTGTTAAGAAATTTTCGAATTTCTCCTTAGCACAATTATCAGCATTTTCGCCGAGTAGTAAGACCAAATTCAGAAGAACAATCAAAACATGCATCTCTAAAACTGTGGAAAGACTCACATCTGAGACGAACTTTGAAGTGGCGTCACTTAGCGTCTTCAGCATCGGTGTGGCGCTGGCATAAAACAGAGACATCCGATTGGCCAGCTCGTTGTTGACCTCACTCCCTGCATCAGCCTAAAAAAGACAATACATTTGATGTTGTTACTTACATAGATACTGTAGCTAAAGTTCATGGTATCAGCATAAAGTATATCCATCTGCGTTTATCCATTTCATTTATTTTGATAAAGGATGACATAATTTTTACAAGGACACATTAAAATCTGTTAGAATATTTGTCTGAAACTATGCCAGGTATGCAGAATGGGCCCATTTGATTAAACTGTGCAGCTATTAAATAACATGTAGTTCCATGAAATCTTCATGAATTGTGTAGCTACTTGCAATTTTCAATTTCATCTCACCAGATGAGTCACTTACAGATAGGTTGTTGATTCGCATGCGACTGATAGTTCGGCGGTAGTAGCTGAAATCATTTTGGATGGCGGGGTTTGTCATCTGCATCCAAAGATAAAAAACAAAACTCATAAGGGAAACAGACACGTGATGGCTGTAAGGCATGAGAGGATGATATCAGTGGAGGGGGGGCTGCACTGACAAGCACTTCAGTAGAAAACACACGCAAACCTTGAGTTCATCGAAGCGCAGGGTGAAGTGCATTATGTGGGCGAACTGACGGGCCAGAGCCTGCTGCTGCTCCAGGTGCTGAGTGGGAGTGGAGCCAGAGCTGGTCAGGACGTTCAGGAGACACTGCAAACTGGACTCTGTGGGACACAGACACACTTCTAAATTTTGTTTACATTGAACATTTTTAAAACATACAATAAAAGAAGCACCACCATGAACCAGCGGGGTTGTTCTTGTTTGGTAAATACTGTTCTGGTCAATATGAGACCAATATTATTTAATCCGGTAATGGGACTGAAAAAGTGGAGTTGTGTTTTGGGTATTTTGGGTCTCGTATTCAGCCCCCAGTGTCATGCCAAGTTCTGTTTAACGACAGAGTGAAGGCCTTAGAAACAAGAGGATGGGATCCTGCTGAGCAAATCAAACATCAGGTATATGCACTGATGTAAAGTGGTGATGGAAATGGGTGACAAGCCAACTACAAATAACTACAAAATGTTCCACCTCAAATGTTTTAAATGGCAGAACAATGCACTGTGGGAGGAGCAGGCACAGTCGGAGTACAAGAGGGATGACTTCTTAAAAGAAACCAGCGAGATGGAAGATGTATGCTACGAATCGGCTGAGGGTCCTGGAGACGGCAGACTGATACAAAACTGTGTGGAACAAGGAAGCATCTGAGAGGTTTGGCTAAGTTTTAAGTGTGTGTGGGTGTGCACTGTTACATTCATGTCCTGTTACCAGTATCTGATCATCTTTAAAACACTGTTTGATTAAATGTATTATTATAAAAGATTCAAAAGTCATCCTGGATCACTTCTCCACATCTGTGATAAAGTGGATCTGGTTACCATCTGTATTTTTTTGGCGTAAAAAAAAAAAAAAAAAAAAACAACCTTTAAACTGGTTCAATGTATATTAATAATTATATTAATAATATAATTTGAAGTGCAAGTCAAGCTGAACAGTTGTGACAAATTCTAATAAAATGCCTCCCAACATTCCAAGACACTCAGCAGAAAACTTTAGAACTGATTGACTGGTTTAATTGAGGCACTTACCCAACTTCTGGGAAAACTCGTAGAAACTTTTGAGTTTAGCAACAAGAGGAACCACAGCAGACCAGGCCTTCTCCTGCACACCATCCACACCTGGACTCTGGATGGCCTGCAAACACAAGAAAACTGTTTTTGGAATGTGGTTTACTTTACAATCCCAGCACAGAAAGAAAATCAACACAATGTGTCGGCATGAAGAACGCGGGGGTGCTTTGGTTCCCCTCTTGTGGACACACTGAAAGGCGATTTCAGACTGCTGTGAATATTCATCCAGTTTTAAACAAAACAACATGCTGGCATCTCCTCTCACCACAACAACAAATATTTAGGAGGGATTATATACGGTCCTGTGACTTCTGCATGTTGAAATTATGACAGTTCATCAGAAAATATTTGAGCAATAAACTAAACAAAATAGCCTACATTTGTTCAGATTGTTGACTATGTAAACCAATAAAAAATAAGTTTTTCTTGTTTAGTATTTGACCTTTATTCACCGGGGTTATCATTGTTAAGGTATGTGTAATTCATATAAATACAAGTCAGTAACAGCTATAATGAACACAATTATCTAAATCACATTGTAAGCAAAGATGGTTTAAAAAAAATGCAAACAAGAGCATGTTTCAGATCTTTTTATCTTCATGTTTGTTTGAAATTCATTTAAGATGACTTAATGATATCAAACTAGTTCTAAGCTGAAGGATTCAAGTAAGAAAAAGCTTTTTTGCCAACATCTGTACATGTAGATACAAATGGGACAGTAGTGGAGCTCAAGGCTTCGGAGTTACAAGCTCTGACACGCATGAGGAGAGACGTGACGAGAACAGTCCAGGAATGGACTTTTAGACGAAGATGTATCCACGTATAAGTCCACAGATAAATAATGATGGCCAGTTAACTAGATCGTCGAAGGTTTGTTATGAACTGTAATTCTTTCTCATTGACATGTAAAGAGAGAGCAAAAGAATTCACATGGAGGTGTAGTAGTTAGTGAAACCAGGGAAGAGCCCATATGGATGGACTTTTATTAAAGCGGAAAACCAGAAATAAGAATATTTATGGTAAATACAGAAATAAATCCTTGCTGAAATTAACAATTTGTGTCCGTGACTCATGAAAACATATTTCCTACATATGTTTATGTGTTTATGACTTAGAGCCATTGTTTTAACTGATAGTCATATTGATAGAAACCTGACAACCCTCATAACAAAACTTTACAGCCCATTGATGGAAAAACAAGTTGCTTGAGACACAAATTCAAACACATTATTGTTTCTTTTTGTAAATGCGGGTGGATCTATCTTCTTGTACCTGTCGTATCTCTTCTCCTGCTCCTTTGTAGGCCTGCAGATCATCCAGGACCACCTGAGCCTCTGTCAGCACCTGGTTCACCTCCTCCCACACTGCAGTCTCTGACTGCGAGGGCTGAGCGTCTGAGGAGCAATAATCATATACGTTCTAGGTTTACACTAATAAAACTTTTTTGTTTGCCATGCACAATTGTATTGTGATGCACACAATACAATTAATAGACAATACAATAAACTTTGGCAACTTAGCAAAAATACAGACATTATCTACTTGAGTACAAATACAGGTACTCGTGTGAAAACATTATTTGTGCTCATTTAACTTGTTATACTTAAAATTAGGAAAAAAAATACATGTTCTGAAATGTACTCAACTACAAAAGACAAGTATTTTTGATCACAATATCTTCTTTGGTGGATGGATGTGTCATATGTACTTGCATGTATTTACGTGCATGCACACTCAGAATATAACTATTGTCATTATCTTATTATATCAGGGTAGATAAAATGGCTTTATCATTAAATCTCGCAGATCATGATTCAACCTCTGAAGATGAGCAGTAACATGACAGAGAATAATTGACCAGTGTCACCCATCCATGTAGACCCGATCCTACCTATTTCACTCTGCTCATATATAAACACATTCTCTAAAGTAAGGTGAATGCTGGCTCCAGGAAATAAGACAGTGAGTCCTTTGAGTAGAATTCTCTTGGATATATGTACCTTAATTTCACCTGTAATAAAGTTTCTGCACTGTTCTCAATTCCACAAAATTCTTTTCATCTATACTCCAGAATTTCTTCATCATAATGTAAGAAGGATTGATTTCAACAACTCCATAGGCATAATGTCTTCTCTCCAGGCAACACATCTCTGAGTATATATTACACAAGGGACCAAGGTCAATATCCATCCATCTTCTATACTGCTTATCCAATTCAGTGACCATGGGGTCTGGACCCAATCTGAGTAGACCAAAGGTGCACACAGGGTAGACACTGGAGCGGCCTCCAATGCATCACAGACAGAGAGACGGTCACACATGCTGATATTCATAACAATTCTACTTGGACAGTTGCACTCAAAAGCATGTTTTGGACTGTGAAGTACAACACAAGTAAAGTGCAAACTCTGCAAGGAAAAGCCACAAACTGGACTCAACCCAGGAATTTATTGCGGTGACCTGACTGTGTGGCCAACTGGGAACAATGTGTTTACCAGAAGCTTTCTAGAAATCCCCTTCCGGTTAAGATTCACAACTCCAATAAATCATTCCAACCCAATGTAAAATGGGAACCTCTTCTTAATTCACTTTATTGATGAAAACGGCACCAATACCAGCCAAGGGTATACCGTACTATACATGTTTCACCCAAGGCTGAATGAACTATATGGAGTAATTCAGGCAACTTGCACTTGAAAACTTTCTAAATGATCATTCCCCCTCTGTTGTGTTTCTTCAGGCATCAGTGCATACTTTCATCACTGCACCAGTCTCTGCATACACAGTGAAATAAAGTTTGAAGCAATATTTAAATATTTCCAGGCAGAGATTTCCGCTTGGACCTATTCTGGAAAGTTGATTTGTAAACAGGTTGTGTGTGTCTCAGTTTTCCTTCACTTACTCTCAAAGTCAAGAAAAAAGTTTCCACCGTTGTTGTCGATGTCTCTCGTCAACACCTTGATCAGATTCCCCATGCTGTCAACACATAAAAGACACATTTAGTTTCAAACGGGATCATTAGGCTTAGTTTGACACTCCGCACTTTTCACTACAGAGAATTGGCGTCAGTGAACAAAACAGTTGAAAGACACTATGCAGGTCCAGACTACAGGAATAAAATCAAGGATGAACCTCTGCTGATTTTAATCATATGGGTAGTAAATGCCCTGTCGCACAGTAAGAATATTTAAATTTTTTTTAACATATTACTTAATCTACCAGCTTTCTTCTCACTCAGAACCCTGAAGTGAAACATCAGTGGCAATTTGGGGAGAAAAGAAGAACAGACATCCCAGTCCCTGGCAAGATCATCTGGATGGACCCTGAGCCACTCCAAGAACAACAGAGAGTTATAATGTCTCTAGACGGTCCTGGTCCGACTTCTGGATTTTCTCCTCTTTGGCGTCCTCCGTTTCACCTCCAGTGGAAGTCAACCAGAGGGCATCCTTAACAACAACCTTATCTCCTACCTCCTCATTACTGACAAAGAGTGAAGATGACCACCCTGCTGAAAAAGTCACATCAACAGCCCGTATCTGTAACCTCATGCTTTTGGTCATGACTAAAAGTTTGTGACCACAGTTAAAAGTGGGAATGTAAATTTTTCATTCTGTGTTATGGGAATGTAAATTTCATTACAGCTCAGCTCCGTCTTTACCACCACAGTCAGGGAAGGAGATGGAATTACTGAAGTTGCTGGACCATAACTACAATCGCTCTCACAATCTCTCAGACCATCACTCGAGAATAGGACCCGGAGATATTTGAACTTGTCCACCTGGGGAAGGTTCTCACCCCTACTGAGAGATAGTTTCTTCATGCTATAATTCCTCCAGATGAAACAGATACTCAAAGGAATGAAGTTGTACTTTCGGATAGTCAGTGTCTGAGAGATATTTAATTGCTTCCATCCATCTTCTATACCTACAGGTTGCCAGTCCATCACAGTGCAACTGTAGAGAGACAAACATCCACACACACTCACTTTCACATATATGGGTAATGTAGGGTCACCATTTAACCTCACATGCATGTTTTGTGGACCTTGGGGAAAACACCAGGAAACCCACGGGAAACCCATGCACACACTGGGAGAACATGCAAACTCCACACAGAAACTACCAGCCCAGTATCTGAACTCATGACATTCTCACTGTGAGGTGCTAACCATTGTGCCACCATTCAGCGCTTTATTCAATTGCAGGATGTTGTTATTTGCTGAACATGTAGCTGTACTGTATGTATGTGGGTCAAAGTTCAAAAACTATAACGACAACAAGCTTGCTGCTATCCGTAACGTTGCAACAAATGGCAACATTAAAGAACATTAAAGAAACTAACAGGACAAACACTGCACACCTGTGATTTTTATCTTAATATCCACACATATCTTTGAAATGATTGATACATGCACACATTTCCATATCATGGGGTTTCTATCACAGACCCTCTAAATGTCAGATAAGTTGTAGCATGCTTTCCTCGACAGTCCTTCACATCAGAACATGGCACTGAAATATAAACCTGTACACATACAACAATAATCACACACCTTATCAATGATATCACTCCACCTGAATGGCCTTTATCATTCTTAATTTCACTTTTTCTGTAGATTTTGGGTATTCAGGCCGAATCCAACATTGTTATTATTTCAGTACACCTGAAATTATATGGCATCCACCAGGAGAGCCCCTCCCCACACTGTGTAAACCACAGGCTTTGAGGAAGTAGCAGTTTCAATATGTTAACATGCCCAACGAACATGTAGTTTGTATAAATGTATCTTGCTGTGGTAGGCTACAGGACAAAACTGGAAACGGGGACTGATGAGGTAAAATAAAGTATGCCAGACAACTTCGACAAGTTAGTGTGCCACAGACTGAAGTGGAAGCAGCGCCTTCTTGTTAAAAACAGCAAAAAGAGGAAGTGATGAAGGCTCTGAAAGTTTGGCCTAAATTTAAAACTGAGGAAGTCGAGTAGACTCAGATCAGGTAAAACACTTGCTGCTGTCGACAAAACTAAACAGAAAGTACAGCTTTGTGAATCAAACAGACAATTAGATGCAGTATAGTATTTTTACAGAACAACACTTTATATTTATCTCCTGAATATACAATATATATGTCAGTAAACAAATAAAATATGTTTGGGATGTGTACTGTTTTATGTAAGAATATAAATAACTGTTTCACAATTGACCAAAAAATCGGTTGGTGTATAAAATGTAAAAAATCAACTCACAACTATGATATCTTACAGTTGTATATTATGTCAACAATCGACCTGACATGTATAGATATAGTTTCTAATGTAATAACAGAAAGCGAAGAGTCACATTTATTTTTTTATCTGCCAACTAAAAAAGCACTCCGAGAGCGCAGACATCAGCCAAATGGCGTTTTCAATGTTAAAATTTTCCGACTTCAAACTGCCGCCATATCGGTCATCTGGATCAGATCCAGACAAAATTTGGAACAATTCAGGGTAATAATCCTCCAAATATACATGTCAAATTTCAAGAGAATGTAAAAAAAAAAAACAACAAAAAAAAAAAAAAACAGGATCTTTGATATTTTTTTTGTATCCAGATGGTTATCCAGATCACTCTCAAAATTTACTGGCATCTCAGTTGGGTCAAGACACATCTTCTGAATTTTTTTTAGGAAGATCCCGATAGGAGCTTTTACGTAATCCTGCGAACAGACAGACAAACAGACAGATAGACAGACAAACAGACAAACAAACCCTGGCAAAAACATAATCTCCTTGACGGAGGTAATAATAATGATAATAATGTAGAGTATTGAGGTAAAACTTGGAGCGCTGGAACAAGTTGAGACCAAAGGAAAAGCAAAAGCATTGATAATCAACACACTGTAATCTAATGAATCAGTAATATCTTTTAAAGCAGGTTCCACTTTCAGCCAGAATTGTTCTACACCATGTTAGAAATTGCGATTGAGTCTTTGCAGCTAAATTTGTGGGGTCAACAAAAACAGTAGAGTTCATATACCAGAGAATGCAACGAGAAAATACCCAATAGTTCATAGTATATAGTTTATAGTTAATGGAACCAAATTGCCACCAGCAAAACCAAAGCCCAGTTTTAGACCGTACACAAAGAGAATCTTATTATGTGATTATGCGTCGTCATGTGGTCGTCAATACTGAAATCAGTGGTTGGTAACGGTCTGTTGAGGTTACTAGAAGGTGGTATTGCTCCTAGTATTCAACATCCATGAGACTGTAAAGAATTGACAACAGCTATTTGCTATCATGTGACGCCAAGTCGTTACCTTTAAAAAGGGATTTTAGTCATTTATCCAGATTGAACAATTTCCCTGGAAAAGTAACATGAAACAATGCAAAATACATATGCACCTTGAAGAAAATGTATGTTTTGAATATGACTGAAAAAGTTATTCATCTTACATACATGTGGATACTTCAAGTCCATTTCGCCTTGGAGCATATTTTTTCAGGGTATTAGTACTTTTATTCAATCTTAGTATATGCAACACATCAAATTACTTATTTCATGGTTGTTTTAGTCCAACTGATATTATTTATATGAAAAACAATGACAGTATTTTGTGGTTTCTGTCCTTTATTTGCCTTGTATACATTTAAGTGGCATAAAGTGTCTTTTGTCGTGCAATAAACTAACGTCTGATTCCATTTGTCTCGAAAATCCTTATTCATGTCCAAATGAGACAAAGCTTAAAAACACAATGCAACATTGCAGATTAAGATGGTTCTCATCTGGAGTACTCTGTCTATTATTAACCAAGTTGGTAGTTGAATGATTGAACATAAACTGGTGGGAAACATAGCTGCAGAGTCCAAGATGATGTCTTTGAAGATCCTATTTGTTGAAAACACAAGCATATAAAATACAAAAAGAGCAAAAGCAGAAAGTCACACAGAAGAAACTGGAACCAACCCGACCAGATTAATCCATCAACTATTTCAACTGTGTGCATTGCCTCAAATACTAACTGCAGCACGAGTTATTTTACTTTGTGGTGTTTCTAATAATACTCAAGCGAAGCATCTTGTACTTCCTCTATCAATGCTGATGTGAAAGTAAACCTTACTTTCTTATTGCACCTTTATGTCTATGAAGAGTGGGATTCTTGCTCACTGCTTTGAACATGTGCAACTGCAGATGGTTTATTTGGATTCAACTCTGATCAGAAGATTAAAGTCAGCATGCACTTTTGACAGTCAGATTGAGGTGCGGTAATAAACCCCTACTCAGTATGACACATGAAAACATTTGTGACAGTTCTGAAACCACCTTTTCCCATTAAAACAATTGCCAATGCATTAGCTCTATACTTGAGTTTCTCAGACGGTGAGAACTTCATTTTGTGAACATCTCCTGCAGCTACTGGCAGTAAGAAGACGGTGTGCGACTGCTGCTCTGGTTGCAGCAGTACTGCCTCCAGGTTGTTCTGGAATAAATACATGGTACCTCACAAACACAAACACGCTTGGGTGTGTTGTTGTGTCGGTGTGTGCACGTACCTTCAGTAAAGTGGCCTCAGAGCAGACAGGAGCTGCGCTCACAATAAGGTCCTGAAGTGTGAAGCTTGAAGTAGGACTACAGTTTTCCTGGTGAAGCAGCAGCGCTGTGCAGGACCTGACATGCCTAATGTGAGACCAGGATCCACCCAGAGGACCGATCCCCCTCCTCCCTGCAAACCCAGCAGCCCCCTCCTCCGCCTCCGCCTCCGCCGCCGCCGCCTCCTCCTCCTCCTCCTCCTCCTCCTCTCTGACCTCCACGGCCCATCCGCCCGGACCCCATCCTCCTGGGGGGGCTGCG
>OMNM01010367.1:4197-21829 GCA_900302745.1 Parablennius parvicornis | reverse complement strand
GTAATGACACGCTGCTGTATTTATTCAGCCTCCCTCCTGTGTGCAGATTCCCCTTTCTTGAGGTTTCTCTGGGCTGCGAGGAAAACGACAACACTTCAGTGGAACAGTGAGGGACTTGTGAAGCGCTGGAGGCCAGACGCCAGAAACCACAGCCGTTTATATTTAGACCCCGCCGCTCGACTCGGGGCCAAAACTGGGAAGTTGAGCAAGTTTTATTTTTATCTGACCATTTCCATGTTTGGACACCTCTTGTCCCAGTTTGTAGCTCTGCAGGCTTCTTGTGTGTGTGTGTGTGTGTGTGTGTGTGTGTGCGCGCGCAGACCCGTCTGGTCTTTTTACAGAACATATGAGGTGAAAGGTCACAGGCTGATCAGACACTTAGAAACATGCAGTTTAATACAATCCAACACGTGCGATCTGTAAAGAACCTTCGAAATCCTTCAATAATGACAATTTACCTTTAAAAACATTAATGGAGAGAGAATTAATGTAAAAACACAATTTAAAGTTTTTATTAACCTGCTGCAGCCTCCAACACAAACGGTGACATGATCATCTGGTTCATCAGTTGTTTTTTGTTTTTTTTTTCGTGGCTTTCAGCTTTTTCTGTTAAACTAAAAGAACCAGATGAGAAAAGTTGGCGGACTAGAAATCTAAGAGCAGTTTGTTGAAGGATGCCTTAAAGCACTGCAAGAGAACTGCTGATTTTATTCTGTACATATTGGATCATTGTTAATTTAATTTAAAAAAAAAAAACCTTCCAGATCTTTTAGTTTTTACCAAATAAACGTTGATAAAATGACATTTAAATTAGATGCATGTATTAAATCAGGATCGCTCCTCTTTGGTCATCCTGATGAGTCAGCAGTTTCACTGTCCTGTGTGGAATTAGTGCATGTGTGTATAATCTGTTTGAATCAACTCCTGCATGGTGAGCAGTAGGCTGTGTAACAATATTCAGTTTGAACACCCAGTAGAACCTTTCACTTACTGTAGTTTCCCATAGATTTATTTACATTTATTAATGTTCAGCTAATCCAATAAAAACAGTACGATGCCATTTAAGTAACCAGACTGATAGAATAATTCAGTTTTTAAATAATCCGCTACAGTGAAAGACTGATCTCATCCTACGTTTACTAAAAAGGTACTAGAGCGCATAATAATGTCTGTTTTTCTGGTGTATTTGTGAAGAAAAATCCCTTCATTTTCAGAAAACTGTTGACAGGTATTATCCTGAACAGTGAAAACATCGTTTCTGAATCATTTTGCGTTTACACCGTAACCTTTTGAAAATGACGTCCCTTTCCATGTAAACAAAATGAAATATCACACACACACTACACACAGAGAATAATTCGCTCTAAGTATTAACAACACTGACATTCTTAATCTCAGTAGCCTGAAGTAGCCTGAAATATTAAAATGACTGAGGTGGTAGATTTTACAGGACTGATCATGCAAAAACTAAAAGAGCTAAAAAAAATGTTGGTTCTTTCACTTGTTCAATCCAAAGCTTTTATCTTTGATTCCTAACGAGTTAACAAAACCAATGATAATGACAAAAATAGCTCAGAGTACAAGTGAATGAGGGATTTGTAAACAATCATCAGTCGTCACCACAAAGGGCTTATTTTTTTATTTTTTTTTAAAGAGATGCCATTAATCTCAGCAGCACAAAGCAACCTGAGGTTTATATTTCTGTCTGTTTTCATTTGGAAATATTTTCCAAAAACTGAATGTCGATCAAATGCGAAACCGTCTGTTTGATAATAGTTTGACCCAAAATACAGTATTTTTCTCTTTATTGTGTTAATTAAGTCTCGTCGTGTTCGAGTTCAGAGAACAAAGTGAAACACACAGAATCACTCCTGGCAAAGTTTAGTTTTAAGCTGCGACCATAAGTTCAGTTAAAATCAAGTTGCACCTCATTATGTGAATAACGAGTCGTTCAGATGTCAGGATACAACATCAGTTGGTGTTATTTTTAGGGAGACATATTTCCGGTGGCCCAGAAGGGCCAACAACACAACACACCAACAAAAAGCCACAACACACCAACAAAAGTCACAACAGCAAAAAGCCACAACACAACAGCAAAAAGGAAAAAAACTGCAAAATTCCACAATGGAAGTGCGCAGCGGACGGAATATTTAGATTTTCCGTCTGTAAACGGAATTTAGAATGTTAGAAAAAGCGCTGCTGCATGATGATTGCGATTAATGTCATTATGTGTTTTCAGACACCTTTGCTGACCAACATAATTGGGAATGTATATTGATAAAAATAAAGTATTGTTTACTAGTATGCTATTTATCTTTTATTACGGTGTGGTCAATGGAAGTAATGTAGTTGAATGAACTAGGTTATAATGTAAAGTGAGAGAGCATCGCTCCTGAGTCTTTCAATCATTATTAGAAAATCAAAGATTTTAAATATGGACTGTTTTTCTAAGTGACAATAAATTATTTCAATTCAAATCAATTTACTTACGCTTCATTAAATTCTCCCAATAAACCGTTTTCACGACAACCGGAAGTAGCGTCTCTTGGTGCTAAGTTACTTGCAATTTTTTTTCTCAAACGCTCCTGAACGCTCCGGAGATGGAGCCGTTGTCGCCGGCTAAAGGTCTCTGTAAGGAGTTCGGCAGTGATGTCAGCCAGCTGCTTAACAAAGCGTTTGTTCGGCAGGACTGTTCATACTGCCAGGAGAAGCTGCCCAACTTGCAGGCCACGCCCCCTCACAGCAGGCCACGCCCCTCACGGCAGGCCACGCCCCCTCACAGCCACTCGTCTGTGAAGCGGAGTTCTAACTTTTCCACTTCACAGCTTATTTGTCGCCTCCAATGTTTTCAGAACTACATTTCTCTGAACTGTTTTATTAATGGATTAGAAAGTTTTTGTCCGAGCAGCCATGTTGTCCTGTTCTACCGCAGGAACTGACGGCGAGTGGTGAGTGGTGCGTTCAAGTACTCGTTTACATGTAAAGAAGCTGCGATGCTCATAAAGTAGCGACGTTAAATGATAAATGGGATCGAAATATGACTGATAGTCATTGGTGAGCTGAAATTCAGTTTAGATAGCTCGTACGCTGCACCTGCGAGCTGGAACACGCAGGCACAGCACATGTCACTACCGAAGTTTCGGCAGTGTGAGTTCGGATAGGGACTGTCTGCACAGCCGAACCAATTTTGTTCGGCCAGAAGGAGCTGGCCATAGGAAGTGAGGTCATTTTGTTTGGCCCTCTCACTTCTGGCCGAAGTTCGTATGGAGTATGAATTGGCCTCAATGCTAAAGCTGTAGCCACGGGAAGTTATCGAGCAGTACATCTGGTTTAAAACGGAAAGTGTGAAAAAGGTCTATTTGGTACCAGAGAAACGGAGCAGAGTGAGACCTCTGTCCTCTATTTGGTACCAGAAAAACAGAGCAATAGGCCAGGAACACAACGAAAACAATCGCGCCGAGACAGAGCCATTACCGTCACTGTCTAATGCTAAAGCTATAGCCACCGGAAGTTATTGGGTACTACATCCGGATGTACCGGACCGGACCGGGGACAATATTTTCTGACGAACCCAAAGCGGAATCAAGGCATCGATGGCAGAGCACATACAACACGTTATGACAATGTCAACAGGTTGATCAATATTACTGATACCTGAAAACACATAATGACATTAATCACAATCATCATGCAGCAGTATTTAACTTATGTCTCATTAAACTGTCAGTAATGTAAAAAAATGTTGTCCCCCAGAAACAAAAGCTGTGTCCGTCAGAAAATAAGATCCCCCGGAAACAAAGCCTGCTCTCCGACTGCTTGCGCTCTTCCATTGTGGCTTTTTGCTGGTGTGTTTTGGCCTTTGTTAGTGTATTGTGTTGTTGGCCCTTCTGGGTCACTCTACATATTTCATTAAAAAATAAACACTTTTTTCAGGAGTGTAGATGTGTTTCTATGTGGGACTGGCCTCTGCTAGGGGGCGCCAGAGAGCTCGATTTACCATTAGATTTTTATTTTTCTTGATGAACTCTTAGTACAAAGAATATGCAGCAGTCAGAATATGAAATATTTCAATTGAGTGCACACATATAGACATTAAGTATATTAGATTTAGTTCAAAGTGATAAAAGCAACAATCTCTTAGGACCTATTAGATATTTTCAATTGAAAGTAACAAATTAAGATGAGAATGGAGGTTTATTCGACCTCTTATGTTATGAAATCTCTGCTCTAAACTGAGTTTGTGGGATGAAGTTGTTCTTTTTCCCGGACGTAACGACTCACCCAGATTACATTTTGAGGCTTGGATCCGTTGCGTCTCCTGGTTCTCTGCTCGTAGTGACAAACGGTTTCAGTGCTGTGTCTGCAGAACAGTGATTTTAAAAGAAATGTATCAAATAAAAGTGAAATCCTCCTTTTAAAAAAACAAACATGTGACTGAAGTTTTAATCAGTGGAGTGTTAACAGTGCCTGTTTCATGACTTTGTGTTGAAGCTTCTCTATTTGTGAGAACTCTGAGAATTAGAAACTGTTTTAGTGTTAAATTACAGCTAATTGTTCTTTTCTAGGGGGGGAGGGGTTCTCACAAAACACTAAGTGTTTCACCTACTTCCTGCCGGAGTGAAGTCAAAATAACTACACAGGTCTCGCAATGTTCCACAACCCTCATCATTTGCCCGACACTTGTACAAAGTTAAATCGAGATTTTCACAATGCTCGTGCGACATTCAACACAGATTTTCACAGTATTGTAAGTATTTCAATCAAGGCTTCCACACAACTCATACAACATCTAATCAAAATGTGTTCGCCACTCGCACAGCATTGACTGGAGATTTTCTTGATGCGCCTGCTTTACAAATCTCGATTGAAATCATAGTGTTCACAGTGATGATTGGCATGACATTCAATTGATATTTGCATAATGTTCTCACGATATTCAGCCGAGATCTGCACAATCTTCAGCCATTTGCACAACAGTTGCCCAACTGGAGATTTGTACAGCACTTGCACTTTCAATCAAGATCTGCATGAGCATCACTCAAAACACAAGACTCCAATAAGTCTTGCCCCATTTGTCCGTGCGACATGTACTTGAACTTCCCTCAACACTCGCACCATTCATCTTCCGACCGGCGCTCAAAAGTCGACATCGCCATGAGACAGCCGAGGACGGTTGAGTAGTGCGAGTTCAGACTCTCCGCCGAGTCCAGCTATCAATTTGTCATCAGACAAGGAGCAGAGTGGATTTCACAAAGGTTTTCTCATTCCTCACACTTTCTGATTCAAGGGAACTAAATTGAGCCGCTCCGAGGCGTCCGCCATAACAATGAGAAATGTTCACACACCAAGCGACTCATTTGCTCGCACTGGAAATTGAGAATCTCTGCAAGTATTTGAAGACATTTTGGAAGCCCCTTTGCAAACCTGTTCTCTACTAAATCTGCTATATAAAAAAAACAAAAAAAACCCAAACAAACAACCTGCTGATTTCATGCAATTTAAAAAGGTAGAAAACTCTTTTCCTGCTGAAACCTTCCAGTTTTCTATATTCCTGCTGTGCAGTGTCAGTTCCACCTGAGTGGAATCAAACATTTATTCCGCGGTCTTTATTTCAGCATTGTAAGCGGATCCAGGTGCTGTACAGTGCTCCGGGTGTTACCCCACACCACAGGCTTTTTAAACATTGATTAAGTGAAAGTTACATCGAGGCATTAGAGTGGATCTGAGGAGAGCACAGCGAGTATTTAATCCTGTGAAAGTCAAGATTTCACACACAGACATTACAAAAAGGGTTCTGACAATGAAACTCAGACTTTTCTCATGAATTTGTAAAGAAACATGTTTTATTTAATGTTGATTTGTCTTTTTTAATATGCATATGAAGGTAAAACCTGGATAATTCTGTTGTTAGACATGCAGCTCGTTACTCAATAAGTCAAAAACAGCACAGGATAAACAGAAATAATCCTTTACAAAGACAGAGTGAAAGGATTTCCTGGATCCTCTGAGGCACACAAAGCTCCAGTATCAAGTCTGGAATCTGCCCGAAGCCATTTCCACTCTAAATGCAAATATTACTTTACTTGTAAGCACTTATTGATTAATGGTGTCTTCATGTATTTTAATAGATTTTAAGGCTGATTAACTCCCTCCTCCAGATGCATGGCCACATATCTTCATATTCTTTTGAAGTCAAATGAGCTTTGAGGGTCCGACGCCTCCAGGCAAGTGTGAGTATGTGATTTAATTAACTACTTTACATCTGGTGATGTGGTGGTCGAAGAGCAGAGATCAAATACGCTGCAGAAAGTTAGGAGCATACATTTTCCCATCAGGTACAAACAATATGAAGACGATCAACCACACCGACATTTCATAAAGGCTTTATGCTTTGGATGCCCAGTAGAGGGCAGCAAATAGCTTCTTTCTGGCTCCAATCTGAAGCAGCGTCCTCCCCTGAGCATAAGAAGGCTCTTTTCTTTTGGTAGAGGTTTACTCAATCACCTATTTATGCACATTGTAATTTACAGTCCCAGTGAAATGCGCTCTTTTTTTTTTTAACCTGGT
Source organism: Parablennius parvicornis (assembly GCA_900302745.1). Lineage (NCBI taxonomy): Eukaryota > Metazoa > Chordata > Actinopteri > Blenniiformes > Blenniidae > Parablennius > Parablennius parvicornis. The sequence goes on along the minus strand of OMNM01010367.1, from coordinate 15,259 downwards.
TGTCCTTGGAACAGTATTAAATTTGTCTGACAGGAAACCCATAAAAGCCATGATTTGGAGAGTCTTGTGGAAATATTGCTGTGGTGAAATGGCTCTTCTCACTCATAAAGAAATAAATAATAAAAACCCAAGCTGCCAAGTAGAACACTGAAGCTGATTGGTGGCATCTGCCTCTACTTACCTAACGTGTGAAACAGTCGTATAATGAGGATTTGTAATGTATTTATTGCTATTCTCTGCCCTTTAAGTCGATTGCAGGCGGCTTCAGTCCGACGTTTTCACTGTATGCTGCACAGTCTCAACATTCACACTCGTTTATTTCCTTTGTCTTGTCTTGGCAGTTCAGAAGCACTTAGTTCCAGTCCACAAACAACATCACTTCAAACACACAAAGAGGCACTAAGTATATAGTAATCTCTTCATTAATAATACAGAACCGTCATGTAGTACATTTCTTTAAAGTATAATCGATGCACTATGATCCCGACCATCAACAGCTTTCTGCACTTCATCTATAAACCTCTCTATTCGCTTTTTTATTTATCGGAGGATTCATTTCGTGAGATAGTCACATTTTACTTGCTGAAAGGGTTCTCTTTAACTCACATGTACATTTTCATCCTTTCCACATGTGAAAAATGTGCTCATAGTTTCACTTTTCATCTGTAAAAATGTCCCATTCTGGCCTCTAGTGGCCACCGAGGGAATAACAAGAAAAATGTGATCATATCTGTCAGATGATTGTGTACCTAAACATATTTAGCTTATTCTTTATTTTACCTTCCTACCTAAAAAGGGCTATAAAGATAAAATAACATAAATGGTTTCGATGGCTTAAAAATATAGGACTGCTACAACAGTTTGTCTTGACTTGCTAAAGTTGCTATAAACAAAACATCATAGACAAATAAAAACAAAGTAACACTAATAATTAAATTGAAAGAGTTGTTCAAAACTGTAATTGCCGAAAATGGCTTCAAAAACCTCACTATTAGTCACACTTTTGAAAAAATAATTTGGCTATTTATTGCATTATAATAAGAAGTATCTCATATATAAAAATATACCATTTTGGACCACCAGATGTCACTGTATTACAAAAGAATGCTGCTACTGTACCACAGAGGGAAAAAAATCGACTATATTACCACAATGTGAGCAGTCAAAATGTTGAGAAATAGGTAAACCTAAGCAGTAGAATTTAAACCAAAACGTTTATTAAGTGAAATGCTTAAAATTATGCTGTCATGCAAAATGAGGGATTTATTTTTTTAATCGATTATATAACTTTCCAGATCACCAGTAAGTGGAAAACCCAGATGTGTGTGAAATGAGATCTATTATTTAGTGAACAAATTTGTCCTTTGTGCATTAAATTTGTTAAACGTTATTTTCATGCATTTTTATGGAATAAATGTAGAAACAAATGCATCTTATGCACCATATATGTTTTTTCCTCTTCATGAAGTATTTTCTTCATGGTTGCAACGCAGGTGAGAGTTATAGTACGTGAAATACGGTATTTGAAAATTACCGTAATACTGTTTTTCTTAGTAGGGCTTTATATGTTTAATTTGTTCACTTGTTGTTATGAAAGATTTTACTTTACTTTAAGTCAACTTCAGTGTAATCATCATCATAATTTGTACTTTTGAGAATCTTTTCCTGGAAATTTAATTTCACTCTTAACTTTCTAAGAAGTTTGTGATCAGAAGAAAAGAAGAGAGAAGCCTCCACACGACCTCCAGCGTAATTTTCTACGGATGACCACCCCGACCAGGGAAGCGTGTGACAAAACGAGCATGTGAAATATGCATGCTTCATGCTACGCGGCTCCACGCTGCAGCTGCAGGCATTCAGACGTTCAGACTCTCTCGTTTCATCCTCGCCGCCACACTGGAAACGTTTCACCGGATGCGGGCTCGTTGATCAGCCAGTTTCATGTAGGAGGGAAGAGCGACGTGCCACTGTCGGAAGCGGTAACCTATAAATAGAATCAAACAAGGATTGGATCAATTAATGATGAGCTGTGGATGCCCCACAGGGTCTTTGAGCTAACAGGAAGCCGAGGGCAGGGCTGACGACAGGAGACGGCGTCCCCTTGAAGCCGCGATTGAAATGCACAGCGGGGCTTCGCCAAAGTGCCCCTCAACTTTTCTTAAGGTCAGACGTCTGCTTAGTGACGGCCCCGTCGAACGCGGTGGAATCACATGAAGTCCTGGCTCGGCACGGACCAGCCCAGAGACCAAACGTTACCGGAGGATGATTACATGTTTGTCCATGCTATGGATTTATATATATGTGCAAAACCTAAAGTGGAATTCGTAAATTGGCATTCAGTTGTCTCCAGGAGGATTACCGTCTGCTTTTCCAGTGCAAAAAAAAAAAAAAAATAAACTCAGGGTTCGGTGTTGCTAAAAGGCACTTGGACACATGAACAGGGGGAATAGAAGAAGACCAACGGAGCCGCAGCCGCCCAAAATAAAGCTTCCACAAATATAATTTGAGGCAGTGAAAGTAGTTGGATTCAAACCCTGAAAAATAGAGAGTCAGCAAGAAAACGCAGCTCTGTTGTAGAAGTTCTTTTTTACTGGACTGCTGTGTGATGCTCTATGATGAGGAGGAAGATGCTCTAATCTCTTTATTAGCTGAAGGTACATCAGTTACTGTACTAGGGTCTTAGTGTGACCAACTTAAGTTCCTTTAAGATTTACTAGAACGTTTCCAGCTGATTTCAAGGGAAAAAAACATCCAAGTCTGTATTCTAAGAAATAAATCAATATGCATTGATTTAATGTTTTTTCCTTAATATTTCATTTAATATTTACAAGGCGTAACCTGGATTCACACATGAAACCAATACATTTTGGATTTTCACTCTGCAGGCTCAAAAGAAACTCCAACAAGCCTCCCAAACTGTTAAAAAACCGGAACATTCACTGGTTCTCAACAATTTTCTCAATGTTGTTCGATATATATCGTATTTTAAGCAAGAAGCACATTTATCTTTAAATTAGTTTGCAGTTCAGATTCAAAATCAAATGACGGCTTTTCCAGATATGGTCAGTTAAAGAGTTAATCGTTGGGTGTCAAACTGGCTGTTCTGTCCAATCCGGGTCAGGAGATCTGTTTCCACTGGAAAGTGTAGAAATGACAAAGAAATGGATAAAAGTTACTGCTGTTCAACAAGTGTCCACTGGGGGCGCAGTATGAGTAACAGACACAATGGTAAGAACCAGGACTGAACAGCAGGGGGCGGCGTTGTGGGAGAGAGCCGTCACTTGACTCTCATTGCCCACAAAGTAACAATACTGATCAGTAAATTAGTGGCAATATTGATCAAACATTTTCTTTATATTGATGATGTTTAAAAAAAAGTAACACTTAATTGTTTTTGAGAATTGTCATTTTTTTTTTAGTTTCAGTATAAATATTTTTTAGATAAAAACTTTTCAAACCAATAGTGTTAACTGCATTGATTTGCTGTTCAAACTCTTAAAAAAAGGAGCAGCAGCAGAATAGATCGTATTCATCAGATGAAGACTAGTTTACGACAGAATTGGTTAACAAGCGTTATTTCACTGGTCCGACCCACTTCCTGTTTGAATTAAGAACTTTGTGTGTTCAGGTTTGACATCTCCGTTCCAAACAGTCACAACTAATAAATAAGAATTGTGTAAATCTGTGTGCAAGAGTCTCCCAGAGCCCAAACTGTGAGACTCAAGCCTACGTTTCCAGATGAGCCGGTCGGCGGTGGCGCCTCCACATGATGAACGGCGATGGAGAATGAGCTCTCTGCCCGGGGCGGAGCTATGAGCCAACTCGTAAAGCCTCACCCACATCTATCAGAGCAACTATGAATATTCATACCCTGCTCTTGTTTTACATTATTAACAGACTCATTCCACCCAATAATAAGATTTATGATTGCTCCGTGACATCCAGAGTTGAGAAACTTGCCGGTCACCGCGGCGGCGGCGGAGCAGTAATTGAGAAAACGCTCCAGAAATGCCGTCATAAATAAAACACATCATGGCTTAAGAGACAGGCCTAATTAGCTTCCACGTCGCTGCAATTTAGCACTGCACTGCTGGGTATTAAAGCACGGCTAAATCTGAACATTCCTAATTAATTACCTAGGGCTTACCGAGCATCTTGTGCCGGCTTTGTTTTGTTGTTTGTTTTATTTTCCCTCTTCAAGGACGCTGGCTCCCATTGTTCCCTCAGAGTTCTTCTGAAGGAGCACTTTATTATCTCATCTGAGTGTGTGTGTGTGTGTGTGTGTGCACATACAGTAGCATGCAAAACTCTTCATACCCTTTGAACTTTTACACATTTCGTCACATTCAAATGTAAATGTATTTTATTGGATTTCATGTGGAAGGAAAATTATACATAGTTTACATTTTTTTTAAACAAATCAACTGAAAAGTGAAAAGTTTGGCTTTCAAAAGTCTTCTTCTCTGTGAGTCAGTACTTTGTAGAACCTCCCTGAGCTGCGATCACAGCTGACAGTCTTTTTGGGGGCTGTCTCATCTGGCTTTGTTTGTCTACTCCACAGTTTTAGGCAGCGAGTCGTCCAGTCGTCAATTATCAAAACAGACGGCCAGAAAACTAGTGCACAGCTTGCTCAAAGTCATTTTCATTAGTAAATGTGTATTTATGTTTTTATTATAGACAATTTAATCACTTAGAGTGCGACACAACAAAGCAAAAAAAAAAAAAAAAATAGAAAAGTGTAAATTCAAAGGTAACAATGTTTTACCGGTCCTCTCAAGATGAAACTGGACTGTGTGTGGCCCCTGAAGTCAAATTTTATTTAGTATTTATTTTGTATACATCTCTGTATATATTGCATGGATGTGCATATATGTGGATATATATTGTGTATATTTATATTGATGCAGTTATATTAACATATAAGTATGTTAATTCTATATTAACTGGTCCTAAAGTTTATCACATGTCGAAATATAGTGTTTAGCAGAATGGATTACAATGTTCCACTCAAGGTCTACTTTTTTCATACTTTTCCGAGGGGAGAAATATTTAATTATGTTTGTATAGTGAAAATAAAGACACATACTGTATCTTTGCGTCGCGACCAGCGACGCCCACAAATATTTTAGACACACTGATTGGACGCCCAAAACACAACTTTCAGCCTAAAACCGAGATCTCCAGAGAGAAAAGTTCAACTCTTCTTCTTTGCGATATAGCTCAAGCTCCGTCAGGTTGGGTGGGTTTCGACGTGATTGATTGCTCGTAGCTCGGTGAGAAGTTTATTTAGAGCTCATCCTGCTTTAAGCTTCTCCACCACTTCCTCCCTGACCTGTCTGCTGCGTCTCTCCGTCTTCGTGATAAATGTTCCCTAATGAACGTCACAGAACAGCTGGATTAACTCTGAGATTAGCGCTAACACGCTAAGGTGAGTCTCAGGTTGTGGTGAGTAGTTAAGTTGACATACGTGAAGACCCCTGAAGGAATGAAAACACAGCTGTGTGTGTGAGTGTGTGTGTGCGTGTTCAGATCAGGTGTATAGTTGGAAGGAAAAAAAAAAAAGATGGTTTGAAACATTTCTCAGCAAGAGAGACTAAAAATAAAGTCGAGTCCAAAAAAGACAGAACAACAAAGAAAGGTGAGAGAAACGTGGACGATGTTGAGAGGAAGCTGAGAGAAGCTGAAAATGTCGGAACATTGGAAACGTGAGGAGAAAGAGAAACACCGTGAATCTGCGGAGCTTTCAAGAATCTTTAGGGAAAATTGTTCCAGAATCAAACGAGGACGGGCACTCGGTGGAGCACACACCTTCGCCAACGCCACATTTGTCACCATGGAAACCAATGACGTTTTTTGATCCACCACACTACGCCTTCCTTCATTTGTCATGATCATTTAAACTGCCTCGTGTTGTCGTTGATGTTGTCGGTTCACACTCTTTTGTGTTACTTGAACGCAAGTTTACAGTGAGTTGGCATGTGATTGACTGAGAGCGGAGAAGGGGGGCGGAGTTAGTAGTGTGCTAGCAGACGTACCATGCACAGGGGAGCTCCAGCGTGTCAATAATGGAGTAAATATTTTACCTCCCCAGAATCTGTTCACTCCCAAAATCTACTGGATCGGTCCCTGGATGATGACACATCACGCCTTAACCATTCATACAATTTAAGTTAATAGGTTGTAGATACATACACACATACATACATACATACATACATACATACATACATACATTTTAAACTCCAATACAATGCTGGACTCTCAGGTGGCTTGCTTTAAAATCACAAACTGGATAGAAGCTGTGGAGGACGCTGTGGTTGTTACTGTCCATCTACTGAGCATGTGCAGAAGAACTATTTACCGTGCGCTGTGGGGTGCACGTGCAGGAGCAGAGTTTCCACAGTCTAGTCAGGAGAGAGCCCAAGTGTTTTGGAAAACTTCCACCTTGGAAGCCGTTTTCATAAAATTGTGTTTTCAGTGACTCCGAGCAACGTTAACCAGACGTCCAAAACGCAATAAAAGTGTTTGTGTTTTCATTTGACAAACACAAACACAATCCAGCTCATGATGTCGCAGGCTGGAACTCCCAAAAAGCCCTCGGAGCTTCCAGCTCCACCACTCTCTTGTTTCACCACAATGAAATGACATTTTATTTGTCTCCAGGTCCGGCCTTTCACCGGGAGAGCCGCCCTGCAGTCTGCAGACGTTTCCTTTCAGGTGATCTAATCACTTCATTACCAGGAGAAGCTTTAAGTAAGACGTGCTTTGTACCCGGCTCATTATCAGGAAGCTTTTTGCCGGCGCTAAAATGCTCCACAAAACAGATTTGACGGCGAAAGGAAATGAAACTGGAAGTGAAAGTACTTTTCATTCTGTCATACAGTGAAGATGTATTACACTCATATTCAGGTGATTCTTCCATCTGTTAGCATGGGTTTCAAACAGTACATTTATGTTTAGCAGACAGAGTCAAATTATTTATAAGAGAATCTCTTTTTCCCTCCTTTTATGAATCCTCCAGCCTGCAGACATAATTACATTCAGCTGCTGCACCATTAAGATTTGAGCCAGCTGTGAAAATATGGTGGGAAAAAAAAAAACCAGGACGTAATTCACTCTGGAAGAAAAACATGCTTCACGTTTCAAATAAACATATTTACCAGAGCATTGTTCCAGGTGTGAGCCGCTCCATCCTTCATTACCCTGGCACTGCATGCAGCGAGCATGCCTCCTGCCACGCACGCACGCACGCACACACACACACACACACACACACACACACACACACACACACAGGACCAGGTGACATCCCAGATTAGCTGCATTATATATCAAACACAGCCGGTGAATTGGTTCTCCCACGGTTTTGCTCTGGACGTGACCTCCTCTGCTAAAGGAGCTTCACATGACAGGTCTGTCTGCTTCCTGACGGACGGAGGCAGAAAATAAGTTCTTTCTGTGACCTCGCTTCGCCTTTTCCAGCCATGATTAAGTTATTTAATGTTCATCAGGAGCAATGGAAGAGAAACAAAACAAAAAAACATTGACTGGGTGAAATCTCAACAAATGTACACATGTAAAATTGACAAAGTTACTATTTGAACTGCTCCTCTTATTCAAGGTTGATTGAAGTACAAAATATTATATTTCCATCTAATTAAAGCCACATTTTTCTTGTGATACAAAAATAACCAAAAAAATTAAGGTTTGGTAAAGAGGCAAAAATTAGCTAAATCAAAAATAGAATCGATAATAAACAGTGCAAAGCCAAGTAACTACAAATAAATAAATAAATAAATAAAGAATCATTGTGGCAAAAAGACTATATCCCTAATTTAAAATGTTTTAATCAAAATGTATTTATTTATTTATTTATTTATTTATTTATTTATTTATTTATTTATTTATTTATTTATTTATTTATTTATTTATTTATTTATTTATTTATTTATTTATTTATTTATTTATGGTCAGATTGAAGGGATAGAGGAGAGAAAAAAATATCACAGACAGACAGGTTTTTCGGGAGGGATTCAAACCCTATGTTATTTGCTCATTTAACGTACAGTTCATCCAGTATTGTTGGCTGTATACGCATATGAGTAAACCCTCTATTTGTGGCAGGTGACATATGACCTCATTGACAAGCTGTAAATATCTAATTTAAGAGTGTCACTTTAAGTTGCAAGTATCTCTTTGAAACATTGTTTGCTGTGCAACAAAATAAAGCAAGATGAAAAAACAGAGACATGCAGGAAGCCACTACAGAGAGGTGGAAGAGCCACATGCAGCTTAACTGCAGGGTACTGACCCCTGTCCTAAAAGGTCCTATTTACAGTATACCTAAATAAATCCAACTGCCTCCTGGAAAAATAAAGACATCCTAAGATGGGGAACACTAACAGATTGTTGTCTCGTTGTTGTCAGACATTTTGCTTTCAAAACATTGCCTTCTCCTTGCCTGCTAACTGTTGATGAGTAAGTGAGAGGACTTGTGTGATTGCACCCAGATGGAACGAGTGAGCAGAGGAACAAGTGAGCATGTGTTAATGCGTCTCTCCTTATTGTCCATAATAGTGTCCGTGCATCACGCTCCCTGAGCCTTTTCCTCTCGAAAAGCTGTCTTACATATAGTTTTCACCTCCGTCGTCCTTGTGGCTCTCTTCCATCACCTCCATGATGTGGATTTGTTTACCCAACAAAGCAAATTCCCTCCTTTGCATGGGCATGAAGTAGTCACTTCCTGGTAGGGTTTATTTCTATGGTAACAGCGGGAAGGGAAAACATAAGAAAGGGGGAAGAATGTCTTTGCACAGGAGAGTCAGAGCTGGGTGTGGGTCCAGTGATTTAGAAGCAACTAAAGTAATGGCGGTGTTTGGAGCCGAAAGGAATGTCTGTCTACTCTGTCAGGACTGAATTGGAGAGAGTGTGAGAACTCTGATTGTAGACGTGTAGTCGAGAGTCAGTGAGAGTAAAGCAGACGGAAGGAACGAGCTTTCATCTGTGCCTGTATCACTACTTTTAGGTTAAACCTGGGAGGATTCTGTGTACAAAGCAGCGCACAATTATGACACACGAGAACACACCCAAGCTCACAATACAAGAAAACTCTTTGAACTACGCCTGTTTGTGCACACAGGTGCCATCAGCTTGCAAAGAGAATGCGGCAGAAAAAATAATGACGACTGCTTTCAAATTGCACTATGGTTATGGAAGTTTTACCTCTTGATTGGAGTGCTGCAGGAGAAACAGTGAAACAAGCTTCAGATGTACAATGATACAAGTTGAAACAGGAAACTTCTGTGTAAAGTTATTTATAATCCTCGTCAGCCTTCTAAACCTCTCAAGGATAGAGACGCATGAAAGTTGTGCCAGCAGATTGTGTCTGACAGTGTCATCTGTAGGTTAACTGTGGTTATTGCACACTGGAGGAGCTCATGGTCAAGCAGGGAGCTGAAATGCAGGCTGGACCTCGTTGTTGTGTCACACAGATGTTTTAATGAAATGTAAGGGCAGCCTTCAACAAGAAAAACTTTCTTTTCTGAAGTATTAACATATATCTTCCTATTTACTAAATCTCATCTAAAACTCTACAAAAAAATAAACAAATGCTGGGATTTTACTCGACCTGACACAGGTAGACAATGCAAAGTTCACACAGAGAGGCCGCCAATCCCTAAATCTACCCGTATGGACTAATTACTTTGATCAGCAAGCTTATATTGACGATATAAGTATGCTGACTGTTCTAAATTTTCACTGTTAAAGCACTTTCTAAAACACTTTTTACAGAGGTGTTCAATGTATAAACTTGTTCACCATCCAAGTAGAATTGATACTAATATACATTTACAGAGAGGGGATCATAAAACAGATAAGGGGTATTGAAACATATATACATTATACATTACACCTCTAACCATATGATGGTGGAAACATCACTGAAGCCAATAGAAGTTATCCTTCACTGAGTTCATGCTTATCAGCCACTGCAGAGACAAAAGGTGTGAGGGTTTGCCAATTGTAGTCCACATATTCTTGTACAGAACTGCGCTCAATCCAGAAGAATCACCAAAGAAGACATTTTTTGTGTGTAAACTATTAATATTTGGTACCAATTATTTCTCAACCAATCTGGTCGTCAGTCAATTTTACTGAAAATGGGGAAACCGGGATCAGTTTTTAAGAAATCCATCATGGTTGAGACATTTCTATCGGCTTACTGGCTGTGAGGTGAGCACACTAACCACTGCAATACTGTACAGCTCATCCATGGAGATGATTTTCATTAGCTGAGTTAAGACAAAAACAGCTGACCTGACCTTTTGGTCCCCCTGCGATTCCTACTGGAGCTGTTGCCCGTTCTGCCTGCTCTGTAATTCATCCCTACATTTCTCTTTGAACTGCTGTGTTATTTAAGCTGAGTGGCCTACATATGTTCTTATGTTCCCCCGCCTGCAGAGGGCAGTGTTGCACACGGTCAGTTCAGCGCAGCAGAGCTCAGACAGCTGCAGATCAGATGTCTCAACTCTCTAAATTACTGACTGAAGACTTTGTTTTAATGACTCACAAAGCCCACTTCTTTTCTGCTCTTTTGTTTGTGACTTGTCTCACATTGTGCAAAATGGAGGGTTACAGAAAGCCTGTTTTAGGACTCACATTTTGTTTCTTCTGCCTGTGCAAGCGTCACAAACACGCGTTTCTGTGTGTTTGAGTGGCTAAGTACGAGTGTTATCATCTGTGCTGTAATCTTAACATCTTAGGGCATTAGACTTTCTCAGCATTATTATACAATTGAGACAGATTTTGGGCATGCTGGCAATTTACTATCATCATCTATGCTGGATCAAAGGGTTTTTTTCCCTCTCAATACAATCTCAACAACGCTTTACTCGGCTCTCCTTAATCCTCCATCTTCCTCTCTTCTCTCTTCAGACTTTCAACTGGGCAATTGCATGCTCTCTAATTTTTTCCAGATGTTGAGTACCTCCCATCCTCCCTTTTTCCGGCTCCATTCTGGAAGCTTACATGGGTCGACCAAAAAGCCCAAAGTTTCTGCCAC
>OMNM01010363.1:4007-16449 GCA_900302745.1 Parablennius parvicornis | reverse complement strand
CTTCCAACACTTAACTCACTACAGAACCACCAGTGCACACTTCCCCCGCTGCACGGCTTCCACACACGAACTCCGAACAAAAACAACAACTCCCACAATGCAACCAACTCTTAAAGTAACAGGCTAAGCATGTAACAACATGCACGCAAGCACAAGTCAAGACGATGTCTCGGACGGCATCCATGCAACTCCTATTCCTCCCCTCCAGCGCCAGCCGAGCATGAATCTTTTATGAGCTCTTACTGAAGAGCAAGACAGATAAACTGGTAAATAAATATATAAACTAAGAAAATGGGTATAAATCACATTTTTACTGTAGGGCGTAAGAGGCTCGGGCAACACTGGGCTTTAACCTAAAGAATAACCACACAAACAAACAAAATCTTATCAAGGTAGATTTGACTGAGCAGGGGTTTGAGTCGAACTGCAGACAGGTTGATGAATATTAATGTTCAGGTCGGAAGGTTGAGACTCAGACCGATGCTCAGAATTGAATTTTGTTGGGTCACAGCCTCCTGACCACGAGTCAATGCTGTGAAGGCTGACTGGCTTAGTTTTTGTATAGTGACTGCTAAGAAAGTCTGCATGCAAGGAGCTTAAATTATGTCATACTTTACAAGCTGGCCGATCCATACGCGAGTATATAATTGCTAAATATTGATCGCTTAATACACTTGAAATAAATGACTAACACTATTGTCTCAACTAGCCTTTTCAAAGCTTGTATTTATTTCACGAGCTGCTGGTTGCACCGGGGGAAAAAAGACAAATGTGATATAGTTGATCTACCTTGAATCAAAGGATTTTTCTCACCTAAATCGTAGGCCCCTCAGATTTAATCATGCACATTAAGCACAGGCACATTATATCCAAGGTGTTGGCATCTGGTTGATCTCAATCTGTGTAATGAAATTCCAAATCCCCTTTCTGCTAATGAGGCCACGTTTACAACTGAGCTTTATCGGAGCGACACAGACGCCGGATTCCTCGGGGCACTTTCAGACCTTCTAATACTATAAGAGTGGAGGAAACTCACAATATCCAATGTTTGCAAATGCATGACTAAACATGAGAGTTGAGTCACAGAAGACAAAGAAATTGGTACTGAGTAAACAGGCCAGAGAATGGAATGTGTCCAGTCGGAGTCAAGCTCTGCTCAGTTGTAGCGCCGACTTGTTGCTGCTATCAAAAGCTGCATTAGGAAGCGAACTCAAACCCCGTCATGCTTCACAATTAAAAATCAGTGGATGATTAAGGAAAACATTTCATCACATAAAATGGTTGAAATAGTTTCAAAGTTAGCTTTGTGTGTTTGCAAGCGAGACAGCATGTGTTTGTAGCGAGCTTTAAAAACAATAAAAAATAAATAAAGCTGCCTCTGAAGAATGCGTTTCTTTAGTAATGCTGTCAATATTGAGCAGGACTGAACTTGAGTGTGTTGTTTTGCCCTTTGATTTCTCTCCCTGGCATTGAGGTACAAGCTTAAACTTTGACCCATGAGATACCCTCCTGGAGCTAGATCCGAGGTTTTCTGCTTTTTTTTTTTAGCTAAATGTTGGACTTCCTAATGTTTCCAGAGCAAAAAGTAATATCACTAACTGTTGGGACCCTTGCTAGAAAAACATCATGACTGTTTATGATCCTGCTAAATTATTTAAATTTTGCTGCTATAGGTTTAGAATGCTGGGAGTCCTTGTTTAATGTAAAACAGCTCAATGACATTTTGTGTCCTTCCTGTCGCCTGTTTCTCCGTTTTCTGTCCTCTTTGTCAACAGCATGTTGATTGGTTTGCCATTTGATGTAATCTTCGTTCGGTTGTTTATTGCTTTCCGTCTCTTTCTCGTATTTCTTGTGATGCAGCAAAAAGCAAAAAGGAGGGTGTGTCATCACTTAAACTCATATGCATGTTTTTGTACTTGTGAGGGAGACTGGAATACCTGGAGGAAACCCACACAAAAAGAGAACATACAAACTCGGTATTGAACCTGTGACCTTTTCGATGTGATAGAGAGCATGACCCACGGCTCCACCATGTGGCCCAAGCTTATTTTTATATGTATAAATTTAAATGATTCTCTGTTCACTTACAACAAATCTCATGTTGAACATATTAATTATAATGAAATATTGAAAAGTTTCAGGCCTTTTTTTCCCTCCTTTAAAAAAAAAAAATCACGATTTCTTCTGTTGGCGTCATTATGTGAAAATCTCGATATACATCTCTTCTCAAAACTAAATTTTGTATTTTATATGAGTTTACCAGCCACCTTGCCAATGACTGATCTAAATTACAGATGTTTTCATTATTTTGCAGTCATTTTTTGTTCCTGTCATCTTCATTGTAAAGCACTTTGTGGTTTTGAAAACGTAATAAATAAGCGTATTAAATGTAATAATTCAAGAAAATGTTGAGGATAAACCATTTGATTTCCTGCACCATGCTGTACTTCGAATTTCTGTGATTTTGATGTTTCTAACCAGTCTGATGGATCTGTTTTAGCAGGTTACAGACGATGTGTTCGTCTGAATTGTTGAAGGTCACTGCAGACAAGCTGCTTTGTTGCAGGTAAAGTGCGTTAAAACTCTTCTGATAAGATGTTTCTTTCAAACAGTCTTTCTGCTTCAAACCAATACACGGCGCCGATGTTAAAGGACAGAGCAATTAAAAAGGATTAAAGCAGTGAAGAAGTTTAGCATTAATTTCATCAGGTCACATAAAGACGTATTTCGTCAAAATCCCTAAAAGACAGTTTGATTAGTAACGACAGAAAAGTACACATGTTCACACTGTGCAGACAGTATATTACTACATGCATAAATTAACAGTATAATTAGTGTAATATGCTCATAACACCATGCGATTTCAGAGAAGTTAATCAGTCACAAATTAAACGTGAATTATGTAAAAGGCTACCTGATTAGTGAACGCATGCGAGTTACTTTCAATAATGCATGCTCACAGCCGCAGCGTCTTGAAAAATTTAACTTGGCTTATAGACTCATGTCTAATTGCTGCTCTCCCTCTTGCTATTGGAGATGTGTCATCGATTTTCACCTGCAGAGAACCCAAACCACAAACACAATCACTGCATTCAATTTGTTGATGCAACAAGTTCCTGAAGGACCAATATTTGTGATGGTAAGTCTAAAACATTCTTGACATTTGTTGTTTTTCCTCCTCCCCTGATAAAAAAAAAAAAAAAAAAACATCTGTGATGTGGATTCCTTTATATTACACAGCAGACCTTTGATAACATAAATGGAAGACCTTCATATTGAATACAGCTACTCCCTAAAGTCCTGTTTTTTTAAATTCAGCAGAAAAAAATGTTTGCTTAAACGCTTCACATCTTTCATTACACCAACTCCATATCCAGTCTAAGAAGGATAGAAATTGAAAATGATCTCATTTATATTAGATGCAAGTTTTCAAGAAATAATAAAAAGTAATACTAACACTTTGCAAACCGAGTAATAAATGTAGTAATAGTAAAGATGGCACTTTAATGTGTTAATCTTGATTAAATGCAGACATAACATTTAGAAAATGATATATATATATATATAATCATGGTTTAACCTTTAAACTCAAATATGGGTTATTTCTTGGAGCAGAAAGCTCCTTTCAGTTCCTGGTATACTGACAATACTGTAGTGCCTCTATGATGTTGAGCGCATTCAATGTTAATTGAATTGAGATGTTTTAATGTGAAAAGACAATGAATTGAATTTGGTGAGAGAGTAAGAGCTGAAGAGCATGCTGGGAGTTAGCGACTAGGTAGCATTATTGTTTTGTTGTTTATGGCTATGACTGACAGTAATCACTTGTTTATTCCAATAGAGTGGCAGTTTGTGAGTGAATTCCTCATCCTTGTTTCTGTTCCGGGGGGATGCTACAATGCCAATGCACCAGAGCAACGTGTCAGATCACAAATGCCTGCATAGAAAGAAGCTGAGAACAGTAGCATGAAACAGATGCAAATACATCCAACCCAAACATTTTAAGGCGGCATTTTCAAATGAAAACAGAAAACTTTGGTTGCAGTGCTCTGCGACACTGACAATGCAACTTTTTAAAAATGGCTCCCGAGGTGAAACTTGGGAAAAGGTGGTAGAAGGGTCTGACTCCATTACTGGGTAAAAGGGTAAACACAATTTTTCGATACCGCACGTGAAGGACATGCACACCACGTCTGTAGTAAATAGTGTACATGCACCAGTAGATGGACAATAACAACAATGGCAGCATCCAGAGTGGCATGACTCAATTACAAAGTAATTTAAACATCTTACATAGCAGAATTCGAACAAAAAGGTTTCAATTTGAGCAGCAGAAAGGAGAATGAGGGGAATCTAAGAAACTTGTGAGGGATTGAAGAAAACTATCGATACTGTGAGAATGAAGAACAAAACAAAGAAGACTTATCATAATCTAAAAGCACGACGACTGGAGATCGAGGAACAAATTCACAGATGCTTTCGGTAAAGTGGCTAATAGCCAAAGATTGACGATGCAGTTATGTCTCTACATGGAAAAATAATTGTGACTCATAGTCCAGAAAATATGGTAAATACATTCTGTAAAAAATTTTTTCAGTACATCCCAACACTAATTTAAACCATTAACCATAATTTACTTTGCCCGTCCTGAGATCGACTTGTTTGCCGTCATCGAGAGGGTTTCATGGAGTATTGATATCAACTCCCTCAGTGTTCATTCAGAGCACAGATTACTGCAGGAAGCATTAGATTGATGCAGATGCAGGAGGGAGCGTGGATGTAATGAGTCTTCAGCCAAAGAGGAAAATGAGTATTAGTGTAAACATCAACTGAGGTGTATCAGAAAGCCATTGCACAAGTCAGAGAATTGGCTTCATTGAAGAAACCACGATCAAAATCTCCCGGACACCGATTTGTGTTGTCTTTGGGAAAACTGCTGCATGCACGCTGGCTGCCGAGACCTTTCGACAGTATCAAATCAATGTACTCAACACATCTACTGCTGATGCAGCTCTCACGCCAACTTGCTGCCCCGACACTTCCTGTGCACGTCGAACTGTGATACCACCGTTTCAGAGTTGCCAAGCAACGCGGCGTGAACATAAATGCCAATCAACATGTCAGAGCCGTGGAAAACACTTCAAGATTGCCTGTGATAATGCAAATACACAATAGGAGCTGCTAATGACCATATCAATGAGAATTACCACTATTTATCTCTGTAATACACCAACCCAACATGGTAGCTCTTATGCCTTTTACACATCTATTATAGGTAATGACTGTAATTAGCCTCGATCTGAGATTTTGGTGGGAGCTACAAGCTGTCAGTCATGGTTTGTCTTACAGCAGTTGTGTACATCAGTGAATAATCCTGGCCTGTAAAAAAAAAAAAAAACTATTTGAGCTATGTGCTTGTCAGTCTTCACGTGTCCCAGATGCCCAGCCCATGGTACAGTATAGCCCAAATGGAGGATCAGCGGGCGATACTCTTTTGGTACAACCAGGTTTCTCTAAATCTGCCAAAGAGACCATCTTTTATTGTAAAGAGATTCCCAATTGCATCAGGTCCACTTCTATCATGCAAGCCTTTGCAGAGAGTGGTTTTAGAGATAGCCTACAATACTTTTTCTGAACTTCCTTGAGATTGACAGGAACTTGACAATGTGGATATATGTGAGGGTTCTCAGGTAAGACGGGTTCAGAAAATGTAATGTTTTCCCTATTTCGGTTTTTCTTCCAACAATGCTGGCTTTTGAAAAACCTGACTTTACACCCTCCGTCATACAATCTATCATCTCTATCTGGCAGAGGGTCTAACCCTTTGTTCACAGAACGAGTGATTACCACATCATAAGCTGGGCAATCCAACGGATAATAAAAAGGCCTGACCTTTGACCTCTAGGGTCACATCAGCTGTTGGACAATTCATACATCCATGAACACAAGTAATGTTCACTCATCTATCAAAGTCAGGCATTATGTTATGGAGTAAAGTTGAATCTAGCAGAGTCAGAGAATTAAGCCTCAACAGTTTTTCCAGGGAAAAACCATTCAGTTTGCCTCCATCCTCATTTACTCGCAACGCGTTCGAAACGTATTAAAAACAAAACCAAAAAAAAAAAAAAAAACAACTCTCAAGATCCTCACCTTACCTAAAGTCGGGTATTCTGGACTCATCTACATGTTGCTGATTGATGTTGAACTGGAACCTGTGGTGGTAAGGAAGTGGGCCCACTCGCTGGGTAAGGTTCAAACCCTTGAGCTGAGGATTTAAGTGGAGGCTGCTCAGTTTCTGGCTTTGGAAAGCCAGCAAAGGTTAAGAAATGCTGTGAAGGATTTTGATCTTGTTCATCATATGGCCCATCAAGCCGACTTGTTGGTTTCATGTCACTTCTAAGTTGTTAAATGTATTCAAAAAGTATTTGTTCAGTCCTTTTAGATCATCTCACAAAGTTTAATTCAAGAAGATTTCGACTCACATTAGTAGTTTTCTTCACTTTGGGTGCAGCCATGGCTCCTTTGACCCGCGGCTCAGACTCAATCGTTTGTCCAGAATTGCTGTCCTCCATATCCGCCCATGGGTTAGTCCTTGTTGAGCGACCTCTTCGACGTCCTCTACCTCTTATAAAACACCGCTAACAAGGCTTCACAGGCGTATCAATCCAACTTCTGACACAGTTTGTTGTGAGGTGGGGGTGAAGCAACACTGTAGAGTCTCTGGAGGAAAAAAATACATGAGCAGAAAAGAGCTGCAGGGTTAAAACCATAACCCTGATCCAATGAATTATTAATACTTTCAAAACTTTTTGGATTTATTCTCATGTTAAAATATAAATTATTTGAATTTTGAAAGTTATTTCTATTAGACCCTTATTCTGCTTATTTGCAAAAACTATCTTCTTCCAAGTGTAATTAGTTT
Organism: Parablennius parvicornis; assembly: GCA_900302745.1. Classification (NCBI taxonomy): domain Eukaryota; kingdom Metazoa; phylum Chordata; class Actinopteri; order Blenniiformes; family Blenniidae; genus Parablennius; species Parablennius parvicornis. The sequence goes on along the minus strand of OMNM01010363.1, from coordinate 9,527 downwards.
GTCTCAATAAGGTTCTACAAATGCCCCAGACATACTGATTGTTGAGAATACAGCCGATTGCAGTTATATTTGGAGCTGAAAAGAATAATAAAGAACATTGGTTTCCTTGGTGTCTTTTTATTAGCTGTAATTTAAATAAAATACCTTCAACTCCTTTCTGTCGCCATAAAAGCTTCGGGTGTCTTATGCTTGGTATCAGACGAGAAAGGAGATCAGAGGCATCAGTAATGGATGAGAAGAAATTACACACCTCTATCATGGTCTATTATGACTGGGGCCATTACTCCATTATACTGAAAGTAACTGCATAAATTACTGTATGAATCTTTTTCTTTTTTCCAATTGAGTGTTACTGCCATACATTGCAGTGATATGCAGTTGAAGGCTACAATTACGGACCGTAGCGTCATTAGTTTATATATAATTTGAGTAGCCTGTTGCTTTGGCTTCAGTAGTCAATTCAGCTTTGCTAAGACTTTGTTCTCCTGCTGGTTGTTTGGTCTCAGGCCTGAAAACGTTCACGTGACGTAAAAAATGTTAGTGTTTCCATGATAGTGCTCAGAGCCACTGAAAGCCAAGTAACAGTTTTCCTGCACATGCTGAAAAAGTGGGAAGTTTTAAATAGATGTGAGTTTCAGTCATTATTCAAAATTCACTTTCTAATGGTAAAGTGTGGGCGCCAGCAAGGGAATCAGAAATCAAATGCTATATAGTGTCATCGGGGGTTTAGCCAATCCCAATCAAGGTAATCTCCCCCCACTGGCCGCCTTCTCTGCTCTTGCACATGGCACCACGAGAGGAAGTACTTCCTCCTCTTCCTCCTCTTCATTTTCAGAAAAGCTGAAATGTTGGCATTTCAAAATGATAATTCTGCATTTCTTTGTATGTTCCTATATAACTGTTTGTACCCTGAGAACATCAGGGAGAACATTCCTGAACTTTGCACCCACCGTCAAAAAAGCAATAACCAGAAACTGAAAATACTTAAAAAATGTCAATGTCACTCGTAATTTGTTTCAAGCATTCCTTCGCTAAAAGATCTGCCTCCACCACCATGTAAACATCGGAGTGACATTTATATTGCGTTTAATCACAGATGCCGTACATGTAGTGGTGTAATAAAAGGCGCTGGCAGCAGCCCAAACATCCCCACTAGTTTAATAAAATGTTCTGTACACTGTAAGCAAACTTACTGAGGAGAGCAGCCAACAAATGACAAGCTTCTGCAGTCTCTTCCCTCCCGAAGGCGAAAGTGGCACTAAAACTACGCTCCGTTTCATTTGTATGGATATGTGCCTACGCAGTCTCACCGAAAATATAATATGCACCCCGCTAAGTGAGCAACTGATTGCATTTTTGCTCCCATTTTGAGTAATGTGCAGAGCAAATACAGTTCTTATGGTAAAAAAAAAAGGTGGTTTGATTGATGGCCACAATGCCTCAATTACTACTTGTACCTGACACCCCTTAAAGAGTGTGTTGCGATCATATCGCGACTCATTTCCACCACCTGAGTGTGTGTGTGTATCATGTATTACCAAAATGTCAAAGTCAAAGCCCCCGAGGAGTTGCTTCAGCAGATAATCCAACTCTCTTCAAGACAAACACACGTAGCGTCTTATCCTCTATTTGCTCTTTTTTTCTTCTTCTTCTTCTTCTTCTTCTTTTTTCTCACCGTCTCTTTCGCGGTGACTCATCCACACATTTCCACACACCTCCAGCAGTCACAGCTAACAGTGGAGGTGTCAAACTCCACTTTATTTCCCTCACTGAAGTTGCATTTTTCTCATGTGAGAAGAGTTGGCCTCAGTGGGTTCCCTCCATTGTGAAGGCACGAAGAAAGGAGAGCACGCAGTTCGCAATTTTCCCACCCGAAAAGATGCCTTGTCAGTTAATGATGAAAATGAGAACATATGACATTTGAATAAGGAGGCAGTCCCATTTATTTATAGATCTTATGGGGTATTTCTTATTTATTTAGTTTGGGGATGTGACTGGAGGTTCAAAGACGTCCCTCATTTGAGGGAATTCTTGTGAAGTGTTGAGCTCGGCTCCTTAAGAGTGCCGTCTCGAGGAGTCAAGACAGTGATGCAGACAGTTTGCTCATTAGTGCCTTTATCAAAAGGGGGGAAAAAAAAACAGGAGTGCTGAAAACATTAAACCAATAATACAAGCAAATGTCTGAAAGGATGTGGTTCATTCATCAAAAATAAAGGGATGAAAATGGAGCACTGATGACAAAAAATTTAATAAGAAGTTGAAAGGTCGGTCTGATTGTGGCATCTCCATTTCACACTGATGTCACTTTCTTTAATCTGCAATACGACACTTAAAACTAAACCTCAGTGATGGTAAAAAGCTTATTGAAAGTTTTGACAAGGAATAAAGGTGTGTAAAATTCAGCAGCATACAGACATTTTTGACTTGAAATGGGCCAAAAGAGTAAATAAGTGAAATATATTTATATAGCAGCTTTCGCAGATAAATATCACAAGATCCTTTACATCAGTGAAAGCAGAAAATGTAAAAACCAATGTAAAAATATACAAAATATAAGTACTTCTAGTATTAAAAACAGGAGAGTAACAGCAAAGATAATCCTGGTCGAGCCAAAACCACCCGTTTTTCACCAAAACTGTGCGATCCACGCGGAATAAATGAGAAACAGCTGTTAGTTTTATGGAAAAACTAAAGTTACCTTTGTAATTCAAACAGCCAGGTTGGCGGAATGTTTGACACCGTTGACATAAAGGAAAGACATCTTTGATCTTCTTCACACTATCAACCCTCTTCAATCATTTAACGTTCCTCTCTTCCGACAGCATGAAAAGAGAGTCTCGGGGCTAGCTTTGTATTTTCTGTGCCTGTTCGACAAACACTGACTGTAATTTGGTGTTTTTCCTGCAGAGTTCCTTCATACAGCAGCATCCTTTTTTACAATGAATGTCTTCAAAGAAATGTTGTATTTGTATGCTTCATTGTTCCTGTTGAAGAATGTATAAATACCTTTGTGCCTGCTCTATTCATCTCTTCGTACTTAACGCATGGAGGCTTGAAACTGTCGGCGGATTAATCACTGATCTCATTGTTCCTCATTCGCTTGTCTTCTTTAGCTCTACTTTCTGTTTGTGCTCACTTCAGTTTGATTTGTGGAAGCTCCCTTTGTCTCAAACTGTTTCCATTTCTTTTCAATCATTTCTTCTTCTTTTTTTTTCCCCAGGGTGAATCAGCTAAATAAAAAATACTTTAAATAAGGATATCAGAGAACTGAAACTCAAATCTACTTCACTGATGATTCACTTGAACATAGATAAAGGATATTATCTGCATAACACATGTTCAGATTTTTGCCTCAAAGTGGAACAGACAGTTTACTTATAATCTTCAAATCATGAGATTAGAATTTTAGCTTCCAGTCCAGGTGCTGTATAAAGACATTTCTATGCTTGAATGTGACACTAATAAAGATACATTAATCCAACAATACAATCAGATATTTTGCAAAGCGATGCAAAATTGACCAAAAGCACACATATTTCACGGCATCTATTGGATGCATTAGATGCAAACAGGATTGTTGTGTTCATGCAATATGTGTAAATTCTATGAAAATGACATATTACAATTTTCATTCTCATTTAATGCATTCAAAACCCTTATTTGAGTGCTCCTGTTTGTCACTCACGGCGTTCTCTGTTGATCACTTGAAAAGCTCATGCAAACTAAAAGCGTGATCTCTCTGCATGAGCATGCAATATGGCACGCTGTACACAGGATCTTCGAATATCAAGCCAATAATGTTTAATCTGCAAAAAAAAAAGATCAAACAGCAAATGTTAAACCAGACCTATCAAACTCATCCAGTGTGTTTTTAGAACCGGACATCCACTCGGTTGCACTGGTGAGATGTGCGCTGCGTATATCATGAATATAATTCCATCCATCAGCAGGACACTGGAGCCGATCCCAGCTCACAATGGGTGATGGCACCATACACCCTCGACAGTAATACCACATCATGATCATCATTTATATTCTGTTCAAATGCATTTGAACCCAATAAAGTGCTAAAGCAAGCCATAAGCCTTGAAATTAACGTGAGAATATGATGGATAAATCTAAATAAAGTCAAATGAACTCTAACTAGAAAGAATCCCGGTAAATTGTGCCTCCTCACATGTGAGAGTTTCCACATCAGCTACTTATATCAATCTGCCACTTTCCCTTTTTTTTTTTTTTTTTTTACTCTCATGCTATTAAATGTGCCGAGGTACACAAGGAGATAAATGAAGTGTGACAGTGCTCAATAAATGTTTACTGCACCACGGGTCACATTGAGCACTTAACAGTCCGATACTGTACTCTTCATCGGGGAACAGCAAAAGTACGACTGACCTGACGTAACCGGGAACGAACGCATTACTTCAGAGGGAGTGTATCAACACACTCGCCCTCCTGTTTCTGTCTTTGATCCTCTCCTTCAACACTCGGTGAGGCTGAAATTGGACAGCGTGTTGAGGGTTGTGGGAAAACTCATCGCTGTGTGTACGGGTGATTCTCCAGTGACCAGCTTATTTGGTATTATCAGGAGTGCTACAAGAGTGGATCTGTATCTTTGGCTGGCCTCGATTGGTTTCTGCTTCTAAAGCCGACCTTTAGACAACCTTCGGTACATCTTTGTACGTCCACAACTTCTCTGGTGCTATGACAAGGCCTTGCACGGATCCCCAGAGTTTTACAACACAAAAAAAGGGCAAAGTAGGAGAAAGCAGTGCAGGGGACATCTCAGATTTAACAGTGGAAAGTCTGAATTTCACCACAGTAACGACTCAATAGAGATAGTATATTGTTTCAACTGTGACATTTCAGAAAATAAGAGCGATTGCACTCCCATCAATGCTAAACATTTATCAATACAGAAAATGAAGAGTAAATTGAGAATTTGATAACTTGGTCTAGCAACAACTTAGCTTGGCTTATCCTAAAATCTTTGTTTCAGTCCCATTTTAAAGCAGTCTTTAAATGTGTCCTTCAATTTTCTGACCGATGCCTGGAAAGTTATCACTTTTCACAGTCTACATTACACCTCCAGGGGTGTTTCTCGACACTGTGGGGGCCCGAGGCAAGAAGCACATTGGGAGCACTGGATGTCGAAACTAAACCATGAACTTCCTTTTTTTTTTTTTTTTTCAGAATTCCTGAATGTGGGCCCAAAGGCCATCACGACATCTACCATTTATAAAGTCCTTCAAAGACAACACCTGGTGAAACCGTCATGAGTACAGTGAGCCTCCCCTTGCATATAGATGACCTCAAAATAAATTTTCATCACCTCTTCCAGGTTGAGGCCGGAGGCAATTGCGAACTCGGGCTATTCCTTTGTGATGCCTCTTTCCACCACATTTCCAGGTGTTGATCCAATTCAAACTGTGACACTAACAAGGGTTGACCACCTTACGGTTATGGAGGCTGGGTCTGGTTGGATTTCATGCAATTGGATTGTAAAAAAAAAAAAAAAAA
>OMNM01010362.1:13056-25992 GCA_900302745.1 Parablennius parvicornis | reverse complement strand
AATTTTACTCTGTGTGTGTGTGTGTTTGTGTGTGTGTTTGTGTGTTCGTGTGTGTGTGTGCGTGTGTGTGTGTGTGTGTGTGTGCGTGTGCTTTTGTGTGTGTGTTGCCATGGAGATGAGCTGATATGAAAGAAAATCATTGTGATAGTACTTCTTCCAATATTGCCCAACCCCACTACTACTCTTAAAAAATGAGTTTTTTAACAGTTCAATCTGTTCTTTGAAGTGAAGCAATGACTTGAATGAGAAGTCGCCGATCCAAGATAGAACAAACACACACAATTACACAATTTATAATCATCAGTCAACATGAAACCTACTGGCTTTCAGAGTCAAATATACAGAAAGAAACTTCTCCTCTCTCACACATACTCTTTGATCCTCGGGCTCGTCGCTGTGAGAAACGTCGGTGGAACAGATGAAAACCAGCTCGCATGTTGCAGGATTGCTGCTGATTCTTCTGTGTTACGTAACACAAGAGACTAAACAACAGATGGTGAGCAGGCATCGGTTTTCATTATTCATTTCACAGTTGACAGGTTCCCTCAGATGCATGCAAGGTCAATTTTTAAAAAATATATATCTAACAAAATAAAGAAATTATAATAGCAGTCACATACTCACATCCTTGCAATATAATATATAATTATAGTTTCCATGATCGTTTACAGCCTTCGTCATAATTCCATCCAGATTTGCATAGCAGTGTATAGAAACCACAGACTAAAATACATGGTTATACATAAACAAGACTTGCTTTTAAATGCACAAGTAGGCATCGACTTGTCAAAATAGATAAATATTAGAATAAACATACCTGAGCAACAGTTAAAATTATACAGGTTACTGAAGTTATCTGCTCGTCGAAGGTAAAAGGTACGATTATATTCTTAATGTCGTTCATATTAAATACAAATGAGAAAACGAGTTTGAGTTAAACAAAAGCACAATGCAGATATTTGTTGTGTAATTACATATTTTTCCTCTGGAATTTTCTAGTTACAAATTATACTTGTCGGTGTATGCATCATCTCAGTTCCACAAACACCAGCAGGTTTAAAACATGTGTAAAACATTATTTTGCTCCATCCACACAGCTCCGTAAGGCACGTGAATTAAACTGATGATTAACAGAACAACTTCAAACTGAGGAGTTAAAGGGAGTCATTCATCTTATATAAACTGTACATTGGGAAATGTTTCACAAGCTCACAAGCTCTTATACGGGGGTGTCAAACACATTTTAATTCATGCCAGCGTCATCAATATCTCAGCTCGGGACTCAGAGTCATGTCTACAGCTGAAACAAGTTATCAAATTCATCGAGTTAATTAATAATTAAAATAGTTGTCAACTAATTCAGTCATCGATCAGTTGGTCAAAAAAATGTTTTTTTTACCGTAGGCGGCCCATTTCCTTTTCTCATTTTCAACCAATCGGTTCCAGCAGCTGCCACAGTGTGGCAGTAATGAGCCTCCAGTGGCTGTAATCTACCAGAACAGCAGGAGAAGTAAGCAATAGTTGGCTTCATTTCACTGCCTCTCTTTGAATACACTAAACATATAAAGATAATATTTGTGGTTGTGCGCTTCTAGAGGGAGTTCGTTGAAATCTAGGATGTCAAAAAAAGAAAAGAAAAAGAAAAGGAGGATCTTGAAAGGGACAGTCGTGTTCCTCAGGATTACATGTTTCAAAATGCACCTTCATCAGAATAGAATACATGAGATTTGTTTCTGTGGTCTAAAATATATCGTTTATGTTAGTATCAAGAAAATACTTCTTATGTCCTCGAGCACAAAAAACTCCAGAGGTTTCCGAGACATATTGCAGGCAGCTTGAATCTATTAAGCTATTATATATTAATTAAGATGTCAAGAAAAAGAATCAGAATGATGGTTAAAATCAGTGAGACAGTTTGTCAAGAAAGACTATGTTCACTACTTCATTAAATATGTAATATTTATTACAGGTGTTCTTATGTTCTTGTACAAAATATAACTTAAATGGCTTTGAAATGGGTAGAATTGTTTTATATTGTCGTGCAAAGTATACGTGATGAAAATGTGGATTTGTTTCGCAGAACCAACCTGGCTTTGGTAGCTGACTGCTATTGGTTTGTTTCCATTTGGGGGCGGGACTTAGCTAAAGATCAATCACTACAATCTGAACATGAAGCCAATTTTAATGGAAAATACAGTCAAAAATCTACAAAACTTCTACTGTAGCTGTTGCATTATGGGTGTTTTTACAAACTCATGCTGACAGCATGGATATGATGCTAATGCTAGTTTGCTAGCTTTGCTGGCAGCGTCACAGATATCTCAGCTCAGGTCTCAGTGTTGTGTCGCTACTCTCAATAAATTTGTTAAAGAAAATCAATATTATCTGAAATGTTTTTTATTCCCTCTGTTTGAGCAGATTGGAGCCTCTTGGTTCGGTCCTCACGTGCTAAAGTAAAAGGAAAAAGGTTTTCTACATGCGGAGTCTGTTCCTGCTGGACAGGCGTCCTGAGGATGTTTGTTTATAACCTCAAAAAGGCCCGTCATCTGTTTTGGGCGTGTTGATTGAGTCTTGCGTCTTGGCCCGTGGTTTTGGAGACGACGTCGGGGGGAGTGACAGTCTCCTCCGGACGGACAGCAGTCTGAGGACTTCGCCCACCTGCGACTCCAGCAGCGACAGCCGGCCGCTCAGGATCTGAATGTCGCCCTTCAGCTCCAGCTTGGCCTCCTGCAGCACCGCCTGGATCAGCGCCTGGTCGGACACCTGCTGCACGAAGGAGTGTTTGAGCGTGACCTCGCTGTAAACGCCCAGGCCGTGCTCGAACGGGTTCCTCTCCAGCGGGCTCTTCTCCATCGGGCTCCGTTCGAAGGAGCTCCTGGAGTCGCCGGCCCGGTCAATGCGCAAGTCGCTCTTGGTGATGCCGCTGTCGCAGGAGTCCGTCTTGTGCAGGATGCTGGTTTCCTCGCTGGCCTCTCCCGCGGCGCCACTCCCCGTCTCTTCCTGGTTCTTGTTGGCGAACTGTTCTGAGGTCTGAGACGCCTCCAGCCACTCCTCGGCCTTCTGTGCAGCCTTCTCCGTCTCGACGACGGGCCGCGTGGCTTCTCCAGAGGTGGCGTTCTTGAATTTGGCCCAACCTCGCGCCCCCCTGCCGCTCCTCGCTGCCCCTGCAGCCCCCGCACTCTGAGCTGGGCTGCTGACCCTCAGGCACAGCTGAGTGTCGGCCCGAGGCCTGGATATTGTCTCTACTCCCTCCTGCACGCCGCCCTGCTCCGGCTTTTCAGCGTGAACCAACATCTGCGGCGGCGCGGCGGTATTCCCACCCCCTCCCGTGTTTCCCTCCGCCGCCGAGCAGTACTCCTGCTGCTGGGGAGGCACGGAGTTGGACTCAACGTGGTGGTGGTGGCGCTGTGGCTCCACCTGCACACAGTTGCTCTCGAAATAGTCGTGCTGCTCCCCTGGCGCCTCCCTCTGCTGCCGGAACCTCTGGAACAGCTTGCGGACGGGGTGATCCTCGGGGATGGAGAGCGACACCTCGGTCCTCTGGCGCTCCTGCTCACGCTTCACATCAGCAATCTTCCTGAAGATAACCTGCGGCAGAGGAGGAGGGAGAAACCGGCACGTCAGGACAGCGAGGTCACGCACCAATCACAGCGGCTCGTTTAACTTCTAATGCTTTGATGAAGCAGAACGCACATAGAATGCACATATATAATGCAGCTTTAACACAAGAATATCCAACGTGCCGCTGTGCACACTGAAATATTTATCACATGAAAGCAGCAGAGCACAAGGGAGATCATTATTAGAGCAAAAATAACATTGAGAAGTTTCATGTTTTGAAGTCTTGAAAACAAATAATATCGGTGAACTTCCACGCTTGCTGTGTCGTCCTCTTGACATTCATCGTTAATGTTTTCTAACGTCCCACCAAGTGACACTGATTAGTTCTGATGTGAGTGAGGAGGATTGAAGGGAAATTCTGCTGAGTTGCTGTTATGTACCACTTTATATTCCAGGCACGTCAGGAGAAAACATGTTTAGAGTATTTTTTTAAATTTTTAAAAAATGTTTTATAGCTTTTAAAAGTTTGCAACGCTGCTCAAATAAATAATGGATTGTTTTTGTTTTCATTGAATACATTTAAAGTGCAGCAGTATTAGTTTTTCAGCATCCAGCCATAATTTCATTTAAAACTATTGACTGTGGCTTTGTGATTTCACTAAATGAGATTACATAAGACCTCTTATGAGGGAAAAATAAACATATGAAGTCACGAAAAAAATATGTTTGTGTGAATAAATGTGCAATGTGCATATAGAGAATATATCAAGTTGATTTAACAATGTTCTTTATAAAAGTGAAAATTTTAATTGATGAAATCCAGTTTTCATAATGTGTAACCTTTTCAGATGAACTCAGGACAACGAACAACCGGGACTTTAAAGTGGATCTCCATTAAGAATTTATGTAATGTTGATCTGGAAGGATAATTCCGCTGCTGCTTATAAGCAACTTACTCTCGGGGCTGGAGAGCAACGTCTCTAATGGGATTATATGTATAGCCTGGAGAGCATCCATCAAATATTCATTCGCTCTCGTTATGAGCAAGAGAGTTGCTGTGATTACTAGTTCTTTGTTTAGCTGCATTTCAGATATTGTGATATATGAATGAAGAAAAATGAGAAACGGAGCACACAGGTAGAACTGTTATTGTTTAGAATAGAAATACTTTATTAATCCCAGAGGGAAATTTATTCAAACTGATGGATGTGGCTGTTGCATGTAAGATGCACGATCCATCCAATGGGAGCAGTTTGGGGATTTAGTGTTTTGCTCAAGGACACGTGGACCCGGTGGGAAGACGGGTAATCGAACCTTCAACCTTCTACCGACCCAGCCACATCCGTCCCAAAAATGGATGAATTTCATTTGTAGAGCACTTTTTTTGTTGTTGTTTTTTAAGTTGAACCAGGAGGATCAACTGTAAAAGCAACAACACAACAGCAAAAAGTCACAATGCAAATGCAAAAGCGACAATAGAAGTGTGCAGCGTTCGGAAGAACAGACTTTGTTTCCGGGGGACGATATTTATTGTTGAACAACTTTAATTACAGGAGCATTTAATGAAAGGAAGTGGCGACCAACACTGCTGATTATTGAAACACATAATGTCATTAATCATAATCATCAAGCACAGCGGTTCACTTATGTTTCATTAAAACTCTCCTGGAATTAAAGTTGTCCGTCAGAAAATACTGTCCATCAGAAACAAAGCTAGTTCTTCCAACTGCTGTGCACTTCCACTGGGCATTAACTTCAATTATGTGTTTTGCTGTTGTGCTGACACTTCTGGTTTCAATGCTTGATCAGTCCCCAAAGCTCTCTGCACTGTTAATCACGTTGTGCAAGGTGCTCAGTCAATTTGGGGTTCAGAGTTTTGCTCAAGGATATTTCACATGTGGACGGGGGTCGGGGGGGAATCAGACCTACAACCATCCAGTTTTTCCTTCACTGGTTGTGGTACCTTGATTTTTACATTCATCATCATCCATTCAGGCTCCAGACTCTAGAGAAATATTCTTCATGTACAAACAATGATGAGAGCGAGTGTTTCTCTCGGCTTTACCCGCTTCCGTAGGTTACAGGTGAGGATGAGGTTGCGTGAGAACGAGTTGGCGAACGCCGTGTAAAACTCCAGCACCCTCATGAGAGCGTCCCTCCTGATGACGTGCAGGTCGCAGTACGTCAGAGCTCGGACGTTGGCGCAGGCTCGAGCCGGCGTGTTCTCTTTCCAGAACACGTCTCCGAACACATCGCCTTTACCTGTGCGGGGATGCACAAGTTTTAAGGGAGAGGTCACGACTCTGTTATTGACTTTGCACGAGCACAAGCTTGCACATGTGATTACCTAGAATTGCAATGACCTCGTCGTCCTGGATGACCTCGAGTGAGCCCGAGACGACGAAGCAGAGGGTGTCCACACTCTCCCCGATGTGGAAGATGAGGTCCCCGGGTGCACAGTGGGTGGTTTGAAACTCCACGGCGAGCGAGCGCAGGCAGCCGTCGCTAGCCAGACGGAACGCCGGGTGGTCGTTGAACACCTGCCGGTTGAGATGTACGCAGATGTCCGCACGCATGTCTTTGGGACAAATGGAGAGGACCTGAGACAGAGACGGTGAGAGGTTTCCAGGAGAGAGTATCATTAAAGGAAGTTCACAGGTTTATGTGACATTCTTTTCCCAGGTAATCTTCAGTTTGACTTGAAGGGAACTCATTTCTATCTGTTCTCAGTCTTCCATCCTGATTAATTTCATATAGATGCTAAGTTCACCTCATCATCCCTCAACTTTTATGGGAGCCATTATGCTTATTGTTGGCAGGTTCTTTGGTTTAATTAGACATTTGTTGTTGCATTATATGGACACTTGTGTTTGTAGAGGGCCTCGGTGACAGAAAGAGGAAGGTTCTGTTAGAGGGCGGACACACAGCTCTTGATTGCGATGATACATTTTTCAATGTCCCGGTGTCCAGTTGTTGCCATTACTACAAAGGAGCAGTAGAAGTGAACCAGACCAGGAACGGACAACTGGGACGAAGATACAACTTGCAGTAGAAAAAACCTCGCTATGTTAATTTAATCAAATAAGCCACCAACTAAACTGTGAGCACACTGGACTGGGAATTCTGTTTTGGGGTTTGTCGCTTCACCTGGACAGTTAAATTAAGAAACTTAAAATTTTAAGGCAATCCTTTTGCAGCAAAGTTTTTTAATTGTCTCAATGAACAAATTTAGACATTATGAGGTGCACATGATTGGACTGATGTGTATTTATCATTTGATTACAGGTATATAAATTTTCATGTTCAACAAATCAGAATACTAGCTCTGTTGAATACATCGCCGTCTTTTGTACAGTCTGTAATGACGATAAACGGACATTGAAAAACTGTGAGAACTAATCTATGAGGCCCAATGTTTCAAAGCGAAAATACAAAACCTTCGTTCTGTTTTGGTTGTCCATGTACATGACAACGGTGCTCCGATCTACTAAAAATGCAACTTTTTGAAAACATGCTGTAAGCGGGTGAAAATGCAACTTTCTGGAAACAGTGGGGCTTCGTCTCAGTGTAGACCAGGAGCAGCCAACCCGAGGCTCGTGAGCCGCAGGCAGCTGTTTGCATGTCAGTGTGCGGCTCTTGGATCTATTAACTGAATTCATGGGGAGGCGACTCATCCAGCTAAATATAGTTCTTATGTGAAACTCAGAGTTCAGGTTTTCTTAAATCGTACTCAAACGCACATATCACCATGACAACAACATTCCATCTCACTCTTGCTGTCACATAGTTTAACACAAAAAATGCCTGAACAAGATAATAACGATGACAGAGGATGATAAATCACCAGAAATACAGAACTATTCGGTAGAACCCTTTAAAGGTAGAAATAATGTCTCGGGAAGTAACGTCCATCATCCTCTGCGCTGTCCTCCAACAGTGCTGACACTCCACAGTCGCTGATACACTGCAGTATTTGGCAGGTCAGGCTCGTTAGAGCGTATGATGACAAATAAACAAAGCCTCAGATATAGAGAAACTTCAGATACATGCAGCAGGTTTGTGAAGGAGTTGGAGTTAATTTGTGGATTAGACCCAGACAAAGTTACACCCGCTGAGAGCAGCTTGATAAAGTTCCAGCATCAATAACTCTTTAAGGAAACGTCATCAACACACAAATTACGCCTCTTTCTCATCGGTGTGAGAGAGGCAATGTGCTACAAGCTCATTCTTGTCAAATGTAGTTGTCTTTTCTGTGGAAACAACATTATTCTCTATGAGCCGCCGGCTGCGTGACCAGAGTGCAGGGACCGTCTGCAAACTACAATCTGCTGCAAAAGCGAAGACAGATACTAAAACATATCTAATAATAGGACTGGTATTCACTATAGTGTCACCAAAATCAATCAATCAAACTACAAAACTTGATTTGATAGTGATATGTGATTTGTAGTATCTGTCTTCGTTGTTTTAGCAGTTTTGCGGTTTGAAATTTGCAGACGGCACCTGAGGTGGTGAAATTATTCCTGTCAATGCTGTACATCCACGCCTTGCCGACTTTTGTCTAACTTTTGTGTTTCTGTATGGGAATGTATCATATATTATGTATGTATTTTCACTTTATGTCATTTCATCTCTGTGTGAGAGAAGGAGTTTGTTTGTGAGCCCACATGTAGCTCTTGGTCTCTGACTGGTGGACCGTCCCTGATGGAGACAGAGGAAACACTGCTGCTGCACATGCACACCACGGTCATGGTGAATAGTTCTGCATATGCTCAGTAGATAAACAACAACAACAATGTTTCCTCCAGAGTGTCATGACCCCCAGAACATATTCTCCTGGACTTGGTAGTTTCAGAGTTGGCAGTCACTGTAATAATGATCCACAATAGCACATGTGTGTCTGATTTCATTACAAAAAAAACAAACTATAGCACCCACTAGTGGCCAAGCATGAAAGCAACATCGTTTTCACTGTTTCTGCTTTTCCCTTGTATATTATCTTTTTCAAAACATTGCTGTGTAAATGTGAAGCTTTTATAAAATGAAAATACAGAAATGATGTGTTATCATGTGAAATGTTGAAACATTCAACCGACACAAATGAATTTGGTGTTAAAGCGTGTTTGAAATGATAATTAAAACAAACTTGTAGTAAACGTTTGAAAGCATCCTAAATCAATATTTAATGAGAAGCAGTGTGTTAAACTGAAATGAGACCTTGTCTGTGTCGATGCCCTTGGACATGGCCCACGTGGACACGATGAAGTCCATCACCCTCTCGCTCAGACCTTTAGGAACCTGGTACAGTTTGAGGAAGTCTCGCACGTTGTTGAGCATCTCGTGGTAGCGGTTGGTGTTGGTGTACATCTGCTGGAAGATGGTGGTCACGTTTCCAAAGATGGTGGCGTAAAGCAGTGCTGCAAACACAAGGTGAAGAGTCAGAAGCTTAGAGAAGACAGATTAGATTTTTTTTAACCACATGAGAGCAGAATGTGGATCTTTGCTGGTGGAAAATGACTACATTCTTTTATGTTTCTCTTCTTAACAGAAAGAGTTTTTCGAGCTGCAGCCACACAACGGAGCTGCTTCACTTCAACTCGGTCAAATAAAACTTCCTGCAAACAATCAGAGTTGTGGCCAAAGAGTTTCCCAAAGGGTTCTACATGAAAAACTACTGTGGAGAGCTGATACAGTCAGTTCAGCTTGGATCTGAACAGTATTAATACACTCCCTATGGACGAGCAGTATTACAGTGTATCCTGCTCTTCATCAGTCACGTCCTTATTTGTATATTTTGTTTAAAAGTGTAGATTAAAATAGTGATGTTCTGATACAGCTAAAGGTTAAATCACCAGCATGAACTATATAAAATAGAAGAATGAATCCTCGTAACATATGCATCATGTATGTGATTTTCAGATACAGACAACAGTCTACACAAGGCTCTTGGACTCTACAACGTCTTTGTTTTCAGTTCTGATGTTTTCGATCTCAATGATTTCTCATTCTTTTAGATAATGTTATAAAAAAACTAAAAAAAAAAAAACTCAGCTGCTCAGAGGAGCCCTTTAGTGAGAGTCGATTTCCCAGGTCTGAAAATTAAATTTCTTTTGTCTGAATTATAATTCCTAACCTGCTTTAAGATTCAATAACAATTTAATAGTTTATGCAGTGAAAAGCAAGAAATTCGGCACTCCTCGGGTTGTTTCTGCTCTAGTGATATGCAAAGTGTGTATCTCTTTAGGGTTGCTTCAGCTGAGGTTTATCATGCACAGATGTATCTGTTAATAAGATGCCACATTTATTAAAATCAGGTTACCTACAATATGTAAATTACAATAAGTCTATAATAGGCACTGATTGATATAGCGAGAGGGAAATTGAAAAAGGATGATAAAATGTTGGCCAGAAAGTCCAAACCGGAGTCCTCGTGACAATTTCCAGCTGTGAGAAACTATGACATTAACTGCAATGAAGTTATTTAACCACCAGGGGCGCACTCTAGGCTGTAATATGTGGTGAGTCAGTTCAGGTGATCAGCATCACCATATCGACATAGAAATGTGTCGACAGTAAAGATAATTTCTTAAATTTAACAAATTATTCTGATCATAATCTGAACTACTAAAGTTCCAGCTACATGTGGCCAAATGTCTTTTGCCTTTGAAGATGTGAATAGTGAAATAAGTATATACTAATTTCTGTGGGTTGTAAAGCACACGGTGAAGACATGATATTGGTGAACTTGCAGATTTGTCATGTGTTGTAAAATGATAGATTATTAAATATGAACTTCTTGATGCACTAAATTGTACTAAAACAAAGACAGATTTAGAATTCTAGATATTTATAGATAGTAATGTGATTATTTACCCGTCTGGCCCACTTTTGGTCAATTTCTGCTGAAGTAAAATGAAGGAATTTGTTTCCTACATTATAACAGAGTAAATACTGCCTGCACTATAAAGTGAATATTGATTGAGAGAACAAGCGTCTACAGTTGTAGATGCGCAGCCGCATATACATAACGAGTGGTGGATTAAGTCTATAATTTACAGAACTCATTTCCTGGGCGGGAGCTCTGAGCTGCTGTGACCTCAAAGAGTCAGTCAGTGTTTCCTATCATGAGGTTTTTACCCAGTCAAGGGGAAAACGTCGTCTCCTCTCTCCACAGCAGGATCACAGAGGTTAGGATACATCTATAACGTGACGGCTCATTGTCCACTCGCCACACTCCAGCCTGCAGGCGAATGCCCCCGTCCCTCCGCTGCTCTCCAGCCTCACATAATTACCGTATCCGTGGCAGGAGATCGGCCGGACAGGATCGGAGTCGACACAGTAGTGTGACTGAGTGATCCTCGCGATGGAGGCACCATCACAGTAATGGGTGTTTACTTTGGGAAGTACAAACCTTAAAGCGTGGCTGTCACTTTCTTTGTTCTCGCTGCTCTGATTACATCACTCTACATGCTGTTTTGGAGAAGTGAGCCAAAGGTTAGCGCGTCAAGGCGAGATATAAGTGTGGAGACGGGGAGGGACTCCCAGGATACAGCTATTTTGCTGAGTGGAGAGCTTTAAAAATAGACTGTGCTATTTTTGTAGTTCTGATTGCAATAACTTAAGATTTACTCTTCGATGTTAAGGAAAGGTTTTATGACGTGACGACCAACCTCCATACAGACTCTCGCCATGCAGGCTGTAATGGGCGCTGAACATGTCACTTTTTATCATCGACCCAGCTGAGTGCTAAACGCTCCACGGTAGCTCGAGCAGAGAAGCTGCAGCTGAATTACAAGAAGCAAAAGAAAGGGAGCCATCATCCTTGGGTTGCTCAGTACTGCTGCTAGAGATCAAGATCCATCCCTCTTAACCACAAATTATACTGTATTCAAAAGAAAAGAAAAAAAGAACAGGACTTAGAATCGCAGCCATTGTCTTTTTGCCGAATAACACGCAATCATGTTTGTTTTTCACTTACACACAAGCAATTTATTTACATTGGAAGAGTTTTTACTCTTCTTCCTCAAGACCAAGCCAAAGTACTTTAACTGTATTGAACCACAACTTGATACTTAAAAGTTTGGAAGTTGTTTCTGACGTCCTGGCTGAATCATCAAGGAGAGAAGGAAACGTACTGGAACATAACACAAAAAGTGAGAAAATGTGTATTTGGCAGAATATTTATCTTTTGTTGGAATAATTCTGGAAATAACGACCATTCACTGTTTATTTCCTTAGTTTCCCCTATTTGTAAGGTGCATGCTTAGTGTTTGGTTTACAGTGACCACATTAGACGCTATATAGCGTCAACAGGGGCACAAAGGTTATGATCATATTTTCCAACTTGACATTTGCATGCATTTTTGCAAAACATATCATATTGTAGTAAGTTCAAATTCAGCGTATATCAGGTGTGTGTGTTTGTGTGCATTTAACACTACAAAATCGAGAAAACATTTTAAAAAATTAAGGAAACACTCAAAATACACCAAAACACAACAGAAACATTTGTTATCTGCTATTCTTGATTTTGTCAAGTTTTCTGAAGTGTTTTGCACTTCAGGCCACCATATTCTTAAAAAAAAAAAAAAAATCAACTTTGGCAGTTGTTCAATTTAAAATATCAGAAATATGTTTGAGTAACATGAGCGTACTGAGTTTCTCACTGCTAAATGGCTCATTCTTATACATGCTCTTCAGAGAACATGATTAAAATGATTCCAATCTACTTAATCTGAACATATGGAAATTTATGGCACGATTATATTACATTAATTCAAATTTTATTTTTGAGTGTAGACTCACATTGAAATAAAATGTGTGAGGTGTTGCAGGATTAATTCAAGTGCAGATAAACACATTAAGTGCGAAATAATCAAGTGTGAATAATAATGTAAACACACACGAGGCGCATATTGATTACAGGAGTTCGGAAGCAATTGCAGCACAATATTCTGTGTCTGATCCTCCACGTTGGTCCCATATGTTGCTTCTCCGGCAGATGTTGAATCGCCGGCAGGACTGTGGAAACGGAGCAAATTATCTTGACTAGCATGCAAGTAAGTGCATCCAGATTGTTTAATCTCCTGCAAGATGCTACTGGCACATTATGAATGGATGAACGCATGAATGAGACAGAAACGGCACTGTGTGTGTGTCTGTATGTGTGTGTGTGTGTGTGTGTGTGTGTGTGTGTGTGTGTGTGTGTGTGTGTGTGTGTGTGTGTGTGTGTGTGTGTGCGTGTGTGTGCGCACACACCTGTGTTCTCTTGTGAATGTTGATGTGGTGTGCATTGGCCTCTTTAAAAGGCTACACAGGAGTTTGTTTAGTGCCCACATGTGCGTTGTCATGGCTACAGGTGTGTGTGTGCAGGTG